>JARHVA010003740.1:980000-1217500 GCA_037957365.1 Torreya grandis | reverse complement strand
GATGAATCACAAAAAAAGATAAAATGACTAATATAGGATCATATATGGACAAGGATGTAGCAATAATACACACTCCAAACATACACAAATATACTCATTAATAAATTGACCAAAACATAAGAAAAAAAAAGAAAAAAATGTATAAATTGTAATGTAACTACATAAGCAACACCAACACATAATGCGTGTGTGTGTGTAACATGAAATATGTAGATTTGATAAATATATATTATAATCTATACAATATATATTAATATAATAAATGGAAGGAAAGAAAAATATCACTATAAAATATGTTATATAGAGATTCCCATTAAGAAAATAATACGACCAATGTGATCATGCCCCTAGGGTGTGGCCCAAAGAGTAACCATAGACACTCCATTTTGGCCATAACTATGTTCTAATCAGTCTTCAGATTGATTTTTACCAAATAGTGAAAATTAAGCCTAGGAATTATTAAATGTCCTAATTTCATTTGCACATCAAACATTAGTACCTAGAATCATGCTAAGGCATCCCTATTTTGGGTATTATATTGTAGGCAATAGTAACCTCTCATAGACTCATCTCTAGTCAAATTGTGACCTAGCAAATTGATAGATTGGCATTTGGACCCATTAGGTAGGGTACTTAACTAATTCCTAAAATGCAAAAATGTTAAGCATAATGAATTAACTCAAATCAAATTCTTAATGGAAATTTACATATTCAATTAGTTAATATTAATTTTGTGAAAAGGAAATTCCAATTAAATTGAAGTCATGATGATTTCATCATCCTCAAAGTAAGGAACTAAAAAATATCTCCATTAAAGCCTTAAATTCAAAAATGGAAAGCCATGCTTAATAAATGGGATATTTATCCCAAATATTAATTTTTTCCCCTTCCTAACTTAACTAGCGATAAACTAAACCTAATCTCAGTTAAATCTAACCTAACTGTACTTGGATTAGATTTAGATAAAAAAACCTATAGATAGAAGTGTCAAGACCATTCTAAAACAAGCTCTCAAGCCAAAGTTATAATGTTGAATTATTGAGAGACAAAGCCTTGTCATAATATTATAATGAAAAATTATTTATAGATTGATACATCTTACCAAATCCAATCCAAACATTGCCAAAGTGATAAGGATAAATAATGCAAGGAATACCATTGTCAAAGACTCTTTGATCACACAATCGAGCACATTCCTCCAAGGCTAACATACAACTCTTGCTCACAAGGAAGGTGAAGAATAATTTTTTTATTTTCTTTAGTTTGCTAATTATATTATTATGTTGTTCTTTGAGTGGCTAGGATTGAGGTGTTATGATTCTTTATGTGTTTTTATTGAAGTTTATCATTCTAATACTTGACTAACTTCCCTCCTAGATTCTTATCTCACATAATGGCATGCCCAGTGGGACCACACACCCCACATGCATAATGAGATCATATTTGGACCTCATTATAGCTAAGAAACATTCATTTTAGACCTTATTTTTTGCATTTTATCTAATTATTTTGTGTTTTATATCTAACTATGTTAATGTGAATTCATTCCTATAAAAATATAAATTTGGTAGGGAACACAACAAAATCATCATGTGAAACTAAGAAATTATTTTGGAGAATCATGAAAACATACATTTTTGAGGTTAGCTCTACATATATATGAATTGAGATTACACTTTAATGAAATTGTTAAGGAAAATTGTGAATTCATTCTACTGTTTTAAGGATTTTTTTTTGTGTTTTATGCAAAACTATGATTTTGTAGAGTTTAACTATGAAATCATCCATTTTTATTAAGAAATTGTTCTTTTATTCTCTTTGTTTTCATGGTTTTTTTTGACTATTTTCAGATTTAGGACACTAGTGAAACCATACAATTTAATCATGAAATCATTTGTTGTATTTTGATGTTTTTTATAAGGTTCAAGATAGTTGAGAAATTATAGAAGAAAGTTAAAAATTATAGACTTGAGTTATGAAATTATAGACCTAAGTTAAACAATTATAGATCTGAGTTGGGAAATCATAGAATTGTAAAATTATAGACCTGAGTTACCAAATTATAGATCTGAGTTATGAAATCATAGAGTTACGAAATTATAGACCTGAGTTGTGAAATTGGAAACTAGACTTGAGAAATTATAGAACAAAGTTGTGAGATCATTATAGAAATAAAAAATCACTCTATAAGTCTATATTACATTCTAGTTTTCTATGTTTTTATATATCTAAATAATATTGCAGTTCACAGTTACTGTGTAATTGCAAAATCATTCTAAATAGCTATTTTTTTATATCTTATTATGTTAACTTGCAGGATTTCACCTTGGCTCAAGAATAAGTTAATATGTTAACCTTATTTGCAAAGAATTCAGCCAAGAAGAAGGAAGCTTAAGTATTTTTTAATCATTTTTTCTTTTGCAAAAATAAATTCACAACAAAGTTAAAAATTCATCCACATATGGTTAAGGTACTTAGAAATCACTTAACAAATTTGTCTTTTAAGCATTTCAATTTTTTTTTTAACAAGTGCAAACAAGCTCAACTGGCCAAAATTTCAAACACATTTAATGTTGATGCTATTAAAGAGAACATACATTTTAGTTAGAGTTCTTAAGGGATTTTTCAATTTTTGTTTATTCTTTAGAGAGTTTCAAATTATGTAGATTAAATTCTTTATTTTTTCCAGACAAAAACTATAGTGTGTATGATGTCCCCCTGGCCCCTTTAAGGAATTCAGGTGACCAAAAACACTTGTTTTATTACCTTGTTTGTTTGGTCTTGTCAATAAAAATGTCGCACATGTTCTCCCCAAGATTTGAATGATCTGGGTGACTCAAAAATAACCTCTAAAGTATTTATTTTTTCCATTTATTTATTTTATTGCATTTGGTTTGTGGGTAGGAGTTCATCACCTCTTCACAAGTTTTCTAGGGGTGAATCAACCTAAAGTTTCATCTCCCAACATTGGACCAACCTCTCTCTATTATGGGGTATATAAATTAGGGCACATGATATTGGGATTGCTAGGGGGCTGAATAACTAGCCTCTATAATCTTAATGAAAACCCATGGTAAGTCTTGCTAAACATTAGACTCTACTAAGTAGTACATAGTTTAAGTCAATGTACAAATGAATAGACCTTTGCATAGTAAATTATTAGGTATGAACCCAATTGATGTGATTTCACCCTTGTTTTATCCACACTTTAGACCTTCTAGTGCCTTTAAAATGTATAGACTTTTTAGTCAACCCCACTTGGTACAAAATTTATTGTCAAATACCAAGTGATCCTCACTCTAAGTTCATGCCATGGTCCAATGCTTGAGAGACAAAAGGATCATTAAAACTTGACCTACACTTATTATTTAATTTTTGTATTAACACTAAACTTATCACAAGTATTGGTATATTAGTAGAAACTTTGACAGAAGCTGTGCATACCTGGGTCAATTTTAGGGATAAGATGAGCCATTAGTGTTATTTCTATTTTATTTGATTTACATGTGTTCTTTGAGACTATTTTTTTGTTTTTTTAAAGTCAAAAAGATTCATTAACATCATGTGTTTTCATCACACTTTAGCCTAATAAGTCTTACTCTACCTATTTTATGTCACACTTTTTGCCTTAGAGTTTTTATTTCAAAACCATTTTTATGTCACTTGTTTAAATGGGGCATCATTATGCTACTCATTTCACCCCAAAGATTTGCATTGGATTTTTGAGTCCAAAACCATTTTCACACCATTTAATTGAAGGAGTGTTTTATGCCGATCATTTTGTTCAAAAAAACTTTGCCTTGTTTCAAACAAAGTTTAAAATTATGTGTAGTTTTGGCTTAAAAATGGTGTCCTTATGTTGTCCATTTGGGTCTAGAATGTTATCCATTTGAAAAATCCAAGTCTTTTAAACCAATTTTAGAATTTATTTTGTGAATTTGAGATTCAAAATTGATTGGTATACACCTAGGTGTTTCTTAATTTTGGCTTGGGTGTTTACCTCTTACCTTTGAATTGTGTAATATTGATTGATTCCTTGCTCGATTTAAAGACCCCTTTGCCTAGATCTAGGAAGTGGTTTATTTTTTATGTGACTCGAGTCAAAATTTTGGCTTAAATTAATGTCAAAAATCAATTTTTAAATATAATTATAAGATGGTTAGTTTAAATTGGATCCTTGGTTATCACTTGAGATTGAATGCTTTACTCATCTCTCTTATTTTCATTACTTAACATTAACTTTCCCAATTAGTTTTAGGTGTGTGCTTAGATTGAATTCTTTATACCAAGGTCAGGTTTGTTTTAAAATCCATGAGCCAAGATTGAGTCAAAGTGTTTCAAACTATTTTCCTTAGATTTAGATTAATTGCATGTTTTTACCTTGACTTAGTTTGTCTCAAAGTCTAGATTAGTGACTTTTTATCAAAGACCTAACATTGCCTTACAATTTGTAGATCTAGTTCATGACTTTTTAAGCCTAGATTTGTGTGTTTCGACCAAACTCCTATCACTTTGTCATTTTAGACCTATATCAGATTTTTTTACAACACTTTGTCAAGACTAGGATTCATGTTTGCCTTTCATTTAACCATTTTTGTGAAATACCTTAGAGTATTGGAGATATTTGTGACCAAATTTCCATTGATAGATTTTGAGAAGAGATCTATTCTAGGCTAGGTTTAAACCATTTGAAATAATAGACCGATTTTTACATCTACACTAAGTTTTAAAATGTTTTTAAGCTTTTACCAATATTTTAAGACTATGTTTCAAGTGTTTTGTGAACTTTACACGTTTTATTTTTGAGATGTTAGTCGTGTATACACATAATATTTTCAGACTTTTATCAATTACTGATGTTCTTTATCTTGAAAGAACCCATTAAGTCGTAATCTCTTTGAGTGCATACCCTAATGGGTGCATTGGGAAAGGGGTGTGTAGACCATTGGTACTTTTTAGGGTTGTTGTTCCCTTTTTCAATCATTATTTACACATTTATCTCCTAAAACCATTCCCCTAATCTTTGCCTCCTATTTTATACACTTCTTTATTATTTTACCACATTAATTATCCCTTTCCCTAACCTAAACCCCTTTTTGATAATTTAAATGACTATATCAGCTACATCGACCTTGTATTCTTATTGATAAAACTTATTAAGGGTCTAAGTTAACCCTTGGATGATCTAATTTGTGACCTAGTGAGTTTTTATCAATTATAATACTAGGTCAGCTGGGTCGACCTTGTCATTTAAAACATTCATAAGGGTTTAGGGTTAGATTCACCTATATAAACACATTAATTTCTATCATTTATCATGAAAATAAGAATCAATATATATTATGCATTTTCTTATCCATCATTCTACTTGAGGAGTTAGCTTAGGGTTTCATAATTTTTTTAGAAATATGGATCTTATCTTGTGGAGAAGTCTTTTGGATGCATTGATAAGTTGTGTAGCCTAGAGATGATTTATCCTTTACATCCTTACATACCACAAAGACCACTTGTGAAACACCTTGGCCAAAGGAGAGATTGAGGCTCGACAAATTCACCTTAAAAGGTAAGTATTCCTAACTTTATTCCTCCTTTGTAAGAGTTGATAGATATGCATTTGCACTTCTCTTCCATGCATTAGGATTTATTATACATTGATGTGAGTATATGTCTTATATGCATGTTTAATTTTAGTGTTTACTAACCCCCTCTTTGTTCCAAAATATTTTGTGAGTACAAGATTAGAATTTTGGTTTACTTATTTTTAGTATAGTGAATATGAAAACATAGGACCTAGTTAGGGTTATTTCATATTTTTGCTTGACTAGAGGATTTGGAACCCTCCTATTGATATTATTATGGTAAGATATCCCTTAATTAGGTTTAGAATATCCATATTGGTCATGACCCCACTTATCTAATGTATCCCCAATTAGAAGTGTAAGTAGGATCTATATTCTCCAAGTTAGGATTGATTTGTAGATATGTTGCATTTCCCATTGCATACATTCTGGTGAATGTGATGAAAATCTAACATTTTTAGGTTTTCTTTAACAATTTTCATTTTTATCATTATATTATTTTTATATATTTGTGATACTAGGTTAACCAAGCTGGTTATTTCTAACTTTTGGGTGCATGTTTAAGACACAATCACATCAAAATGACTCTATGATTTCTATTTAGGTCTTCATCAGATACATGTTACTGGATCAAGCAAGTCAAAATAAAACTCTTATTTAATTATAGAAAATATACTATATCAAATAGGTCAACTTAGTCTTACAATCAACATCCAGATAATAAAATCAGTTGAGCAGGTCAACTCAGTCATCTTAATAGGCTTCAACAAATAGGGTTTCAAAGAACTAAGTTGACCTAGTCAACATAGTTGGCAAAACATGAAAGAAACATTCAAGGCACTTCATTAGAAACATTCAAGGCACTACTTTTAATTCATAACTTCATTATAGTTCTATTTTGGGCAAGTTTTCAATCTTCAAAACTGTAATCCTATAACAAACTAAGTTGAATTAGTTGATTTAGTTTTGTATCCTATCTTTTATATAAAAGACTAAGTTGACTTGGTTGAATTAGTTCTTAAGGACTCTTTCTTCTACATAATAATATAGACCCTATTGACTCTGTATTATAATTTTTGCATATAGTGTCATTTAAATCAACTCTGTACCATTAATAATTTAGGAATTAATAATTATATGCTAGTAATTAGTTCACACTTTAATTTTACATTGTTTGCATGCTTAGAGTATCTCAAATAGTATAAATAGGTGATTTTAAAAATACCATTTATTTTCACTATTTTTCTCTTTTTTCACTCATTACCAAATCACACAAATTTAAAAATTCATTTTAACATTGTTCTTCCCAAGGCCTACCTACTTAGATTTCATCACCAAATGGGAAGCTAACTTAGTTTTCTGGCCAAGTATAAACATGTGGTTAATGGTATATATTGGAAAATAACCCAACACCCTTATCATTTTGGGATTGTGAAGTGAGGGGGTAGGCCTCAATACCAAGCCAGTACCATTGCTAACATAGATCCCTTTCAGCCTAAACATCTTGAAACAACCCATATATCACTTTATAGTTCCCTATTTTTAGCCAACTTCCTTATTACACTTAAAATAACACTTTACAATAATATAACAACACTTAGGTTGACCACTTAGTTATCATTTACTTTTCAAGTTGATTGATTAATCTTTGCTCATTGTATGTTGTATTACAAAAACTTACATTGGCCAATATTACTGTAAGGTTTTATGCTATGTTACCCAATTAGATCATTCTCATTAATCCAATTATTTATGTGTTTACTTTCATGTCTTGCTTCCAATCACATTTTCAAAAAACTTTCCCTATTTTTAGTACACTATCATTCCTATTCAACACAATCTCTTACAGACTATATTTTTCCCTGACTACAATACTCCATCTACCTAGTTGACCTAGTGCTCCTTTCTACCTATCAGGTTATAGTACTAAGTCAACTTGGTTGACTTTGTATCCTTATTAGACTATCAATTTTAATGTTTATAGTATTAATTCAACTTGGTTGACCTATACTCTTATTCCATTTTTCCAATAGTACTAAGTTGACCTGGTTGACTCTATACTCTTATTTATCTTTTCTATCTCTTTGATTTTGCATCATCTTTGCCTTCCTTAATATCTCACCTTCATCATGAACTTCCTATTTGAAGAAAACATTGAGTTTAATTCAATAGATATGATGAGTCTTACCAACCCGAATAGGTTCTCCCATAAGCATAATGTCAATCTTACCCTAGAAAAAAGTAATGTGCACATATCCACTCTCACTACAAGCTATGGGACCCCTTCTCATTCCTCTTCATTTCACAATCCTCTCTTCTTATTTTAAGATCAAACTAAGATAGAGTATACACCAAAAATTCTCTTCTTCATCAATTAATTTCTTCAACATTGAGGAAAATATCCTTATACAATTTACCATCTCATGATAAGTGGTTAAGTCGAGGAGTCCCATTCACCTCTCCCACATTCTCACATAGATTTGGGGATACTAGCTTCTTTTCTTCTCAACATCTTCCATCTATTCTGACCCCTTCTCATACCATGACATCTTCCTCTTTAATTTCCTCCATCTCCATGCCTAGTATCTCTACTAACATGGAAAGTTCTTCATCTAGTGGGCCTCTTTCAAAACCCACTCTTCTCAATTCTTCCACTAATGCATCATTTTATACCCATCATAATCATCTCTCTAGTGTTGCTTCTTCTCATCCCTCTACTAGTACGTATTTTTCCACACAAGCAAATTATGCCACTAGAGGCTCACTTACCAACAATTCTTTTCAAGTTACTACTAACACCCATAGTGGTACCCAAGCCACTACTACCAATTCTAATTCTCCAAACAATGCCAATAATACAACTCAAACCCATCAACTCCTATTAAAAACTCTAAATAAAATTAATAATTTCCAAGATAACAATGTAAATCAAATGATACAAGTTCAAAATCATCTTATCCATCTTCAAATCCACCCTCAATAGATGTCATGGAATAGGCATAACCAGAATGTTCCCCCACCTCCTATTTCAAATTCCAATGGTAATATTATCCCTCAACCTCCCCTTAAAAAAATAATCAAGCACCTTCAAAACGAACCTCTTTCATATAAAATTGCTAATATTGATATAGGATGTATCACCCTATAGTTACTTACAATGGGTCAACTGATCCTAATCTTTACTTAAAAACATTTGTAAATTTATATAAAGATTGGATCAAGTTAAATAATTTTTCCACTACCAAGCTATTAGCCAAAACTTTTATGGGTGATGTTTTAGATTAGTAAAACAAACTTAAATCTCATTCCAACACTAGTTTGGAAGATTTAATTAATCCTTTAGTCTAATAATTCCTAATTAGTGATCTCCTTGAAAATACCTTGTCCCGTTTTATTAATTGTAAGCAACTTGAGACCAAAACCACATTAGATTTCATCAAATGGTGTAATACCTTATCTAAAAAATGTGAACATAATATGGTATATAATAACATCTTTCAGCTACTTACCAATGCTTTTTTTCCCAAGTTTAGACTCTCTCTCCACATACTTTGGAAGAGGCCATTGACCAATCCAATTGTCAATATTTACTTATGTGTCAATTCGATCCATCCCAAGCTTATATGAGTACTAACATGTTAATCAAGAATAAGAATCATCATGATACAAATGATGGTATCACCAACTCTTATGATACTATTAAAGTTGTTTTTCCCAACCAAACTCTAGAAAAAACTTCCCCTCCCAACAACATCACTAATCTTCATTTATCTTCAACCAATAACATTAATGTTCAAAAACCTTTATCCTTAGTAGAATTATAAAAATGTCTACCAAGGCCTCTTCCATGAGAACTTGATCCTACTCAACCCATGGAATCTTGGTATGATCCCAATAAATTTTGTTTGTTTCACACTCTTTGGGTTCATTCTCATGAAACTTATATACAACTTCATAATTTGGCTATAAATTTCCTTCTTGGTCCCAATTTTGACCATTATTTTATCATTCATAAATGTCAACAAGCCTATGACATTTCCTTCAAATCCCATGAAATACAAACTAAATCTCAATCTTGAAACCAAGCTAATGCTCATTTGGACACATATAAATGTCTTCTTCCAAATCAACAAGATAACCAAGACAAGCCTACCCATTCTACCAATAATGTCAATAGTCTTCTTGACCCAAATCCTAAAGAGAATGTGGTCAATATTACTAATATGCGAAGGGTGGTTTCTTTCATTGATCCTCATCCTATCCACACCACTCATTTACCTTGTACATTTCATGTTATCCAAGACTCTTATCCAACTCACTTAACAGAGTTGGGGAAAGAAGACCTTATATATTTTGATGAAATAATTCAAACAATTCCCTTAGATAACATTTTTCACACAATTTCTACCATTCCTCTAACCTCTTTACCTATCATTAATTATACTCAAATTTTTATCAACACTTCTTCTCAAACCAAAATTGTACCAACTAACCCATCTTCTCAAGACAATCAATAAAATTGTCTTCCAATTAAACCTTTTACATCTTATCAAAATAAATTCACACACACTTTGGGTCCTCCTTCTGAGGACCTCCTTCAACACTATGCACCCCTTTCTAACAATATTCTCATGGGTTATGATGAATGGGATCCTATCATAGATCTTACTAATCTCCCATCTCAAATCCCATTTCTCAAACTTAAGCGAACCTTTTTGCAGCATCGTAATTGTCTTATGCAGTGTTAGTTTAAAATGAACATCCCTCATCCTCCCCTAGTAGGATGTGAATCCACTTTATCTAGATCAGAAGATATCATTTTACAATAGTGTGAAGAGATGTCCATACATGTTGATGAAATAATGGACACTTTTATATCTCTCAAATTACCCATTGCTTCTATGATCCCCAATGATATTCTACTTTGTGTGGATGATCCTCCTCTTTTTATCAGTGTCTAAATTAGTGATATCCAAGTCAAACATGCCTTGATTGATGATGGTTATAAAACTTATGTTTCCTCTCTCGATTTTATCAAAATCCTTGGATATTTTGAATGTAATGTTAAGTCCACACGTAACACATGTCAAGGATATGAATGAAGACAAATGCCTCCTTTAGGTTGTGTATGGCTCCCCATTACCACTCCACCTATAACCTTTCACATGAAGGTGATGATATTTAAATTTCCTTCATCCTATAACATTATGCTTGGTAGGCCATGGACTCATTGCATAAGAGCAGTTACCTCTTCCATATGTCAATGTGTCAAATTTGCTCATAATGGATCCATCTATAGGATTCAAGGTGAAACTAATCCTTGGAATTTCAAAAAATTCCAAGACCATAGTGTATTCAAGATTCTTACCATTAAACCCTTGCCAAACATTCCATTTTATGAATCTTAATAGTTTAACTTTCCTATAAATTCCACCCAAGGTTATAATGGCCACCCCAAAATCATCAAGAATATACTCCCTAACCTCCTAGATTATGATGATGATGATGATCCTAACAAGATCAATATCAATATTAAAACTTTGGATTTCTAACCTTATCTCATTTCTAAGTTTCCCCCTTCTTTGCAACCTCATTCCTATCAACCACCTTGTGATGATATATCCATTGTCATAACTAAGACTTGACATTCAATTCATCACACCACATCAGATGACTAGTTCATCCCTACCTATACCATTGGTCTTCATACACCTAATTATGATGATGGTTATACCTTAAATGATCCATTCTTAAGAGGTATTGTTTGATTCTAAGATGCTAAAATTATTCATTATCATTCCTCTTTAATTTAGTCTTTCAGTATATCTTCTAACATTCCATAGTATACCATTCCTAATTTTAACATTTTCCCTCTTGATTCTAGGGTAGGTATGGTACACACACCTCTAATTTTTTAAGAACATCATAGGAGTATGCTTATTGATTGTGTTATGACTAGTCCCTGTTGCTTTGCTAGATACCAAAATGCATTTATGTAACTCATACTTGAGATGCTTATGAGTATCTTTCAACCTTCTATGCATCCCACCCCTCCCTATATAGATTCTATTCCCACTCCCTCTATAGTTGAGTCTCTTCTTGTTTTATATCTTATTTCTCATTGAATTGAGCCTTGCCCAATCTCTTTACCAGCCCCACATTCTCTTGGTGATGGTTTGCTCCCTTTACTGTAACTTGCTCCTTTGCCCACAAAATGGGTTGATCAACCATATTGTGATATTCATAAAGTTACCAGTCATTGGAATAGATACTATTCATTATACAAATCTTCTTTAGCTTTCATTTCCACTCCTCTTGTGAGTACACCTACCAAGTGTACTTACAAGCATATCTATTACTTCCATGGCACAAATAAGCATTCATCCACACATTATCATAAGTTATAACAATATATCAACACCTTGTATCCCACCACTCCACATCCCATAGACAAGGATATACCTCCACCAAAAGTGTTACCTGAATATATTCCCAAATATGGAGAGGTATATTATCTCTGACACTAATGTGGTACACATCACACTAATCATTACCTCATCCTTCAATAGCATCTTAAGGATCACCTCATAACCATTCCTATGCCTACTACCCTTCTTCCTATAGGTCAACCTTGCAATAAGGCTCTCCTTTCTTTCCTCGTGGCTCCACCACTTATGGTCCTTTCTCCACCTACTATTTATCCACCTATGAGTCCCTCACCCATGGACCTTCCCTCACTCATGGATCCCTCTCCATTGATGACTCCTTCCCTAGTGGTACATTCCCCATTGATGAACCCTTCATCTCATATATAATCCACTCCCATACATTTTCCTAATCATCCCCTACATGATATCCCTCACTAGCAAGATCCTTGAAGCATTCCTACATTTTCTATTGAGGAGATTCAATGTGAAGTATTATCTTAACTTTAATAGAAGATCAATGAGAATTTGGCTATAGTCTGTATTCAAATTCATAGAGACTTATCAAATTTTATATATAATGTTTGTGGATAAATATATTAGTACTTATGAACATAATCATGGTGTTCTTACATTTATTTCCTCATTTTTATTTGGACGTGTGCTCCAAATTTTATCTATGTTTATCTTCTGGCATTGTGTTAGATTCTTATCTATCTTACATGGTGATTTCTATTTTGCATTACATGTTTTCTTATGATGTCATTATTATTCTTATGTTCTGTTATGGATGATTTTTCATAATTACATACTTGTTATTTTTAAGCTCCTTATCTATGGTTACCTTGTTATTTTTCATGATTATTTTCTATCTTATCTCTATGAACATGAATAATTATTATTGTGGCTTGGTTATATAAACCTTACTCCCTTTAGTCATTCCTCATTTTCCATGTGATTGGTTAACAAAAAATTAATCTCATTACAATCTCCTTCCCCTCCACTTATTGAGGTAGCGGAGTCACTTTCCATTCCTTTGGAAAATGAGATCAAGGAAACAACCACTCTCTTTTCTCCACTTATTGAGGTAGCGGAGTCACTTTCCATTCCTTTTTGAAATGATAAAAAGGAAATAACCACTCCCCCTTCTCCACTTATTGAGGTATTTGAGTTACCCGTCTCTCTTTTGGAAAGCATACCAAAAGAATCAACCATTACCACTGTATCCTTCTCCTCCATCATACATCAATCCACTCTTCCTTTGGAAATCATCCCTAAGGAAAAGATCACTCTACTTACCTATCTTATAGGAAACTCATCTTCCCAAACCTTAAAGATTTTGATTGAGGAAAAGGATGAGGTAAACCCTTTCTCTCTTGTGTTTGGATCTGAGTCTATCTTGCCTCTCAAAGTCTAAATTCCCTCTCTTTGCATATCCCTGTAAGATCTATTTTTTTAGAAAAATTGTCTTTAATAATGTTTAGACCAACTTGAGATACTTGATGAATTTCATTTAGCCATGCTTACCCATCTTCATGTCTATCAAGAATAAATCAAGTACACTTATAAAAAACACCTTAAAAGTGTAAGAATTAAACATCAAAGACCTCATCCTAAAGGAAAATCAACATGTAATCAATATAGAGAAAAGCAAGTGGGGCAAGTTTGATTTCAATTGGATCAAGAGCTTATCAATTATCTTGCCTTGAAGGTAAATCAAAACATGAGCCCCTCAATGCTTTGCATCTACATCCTTTCTTTTTTTAAATAGGATCGAACTCACTTTTTATCTAACTTATGCTCATCCCTTGTTTTCATTCCACCTTCATTCCCTTATTTTAAAGACTACTAATTAAAGATGAATCATGTGATTATCCATTACAACCTTCACCTAATCTTGAACATGGGTACCATGGATCTACTCATAGCATGGTCCTCATGGTAATTTCCATCCTTTTATAGGAAGGATTTCCATGGTCATTGTTGCTTAAACATCTTTTACCCATCATCAAACTTCTTGTGCTCTAGTTTTGCCTTCAAAAAGGTGAAACTTTTGAGCCTACATAATAAAATCCATGTCAAATAGTAAAAACACAATCAATCAAGAAATCACAAAAAAGGGCCAAAACTCATATGGGTCAAACCTAACACTCATAGATTGATCCCTTCAAGGATAGCTTCTAAAACATATAAAATTTTCTCAATATAAGGTAGACTGCTCCCTTGAAATATGGATATAAAAAGACTTAAAAAAATCTCACAAACTTAGACCACTCCCATGAAGGATGGCTAAGTAAAGCATTTGTCAAAGTTTATCAATTTCTTGGAATCTTCCCACATCAATCAGCTTCCCTTGTCCCTCTAAATAATAAAAAAATAGTAAATGACCCATTATCAAAATTAGAAAAAGAAAAAAAATTATGGCTTCTAAACTTGGTTTTCATAAGTAGACTTATCACATTAATCAGTACACACTTTATATGACATAAACTTGTTTATATTGGCTCTTTGGTAACCTAGAGAAGATGCATTCTAGTCTCATAAGAAGGCTCCATTTTCATTCACCTCCCATTTATGCACTCTATGAATAAGGGATTTTGAGTTTAATTGACATTATCTGATCAAGACACATTTTTAACCAACTAAAGGATGCTAATGTGAAGCATTCAAAGGACTTGTATTAGTAAGCTGATTGTACTTTAGTTTGTTTTAGTCGTTACCAAAGAAGAAACATCATGCCTTCTTCTTATTCTTTCATATATAATTGTTGATACATTCATTACATCATTTATCTCTTGATTATCCTATCTCCTTCACATCTAGTTTTCTAATCCAACTTACTTTATGTGTCAACTACCTTCATATAATCATATGCATCTCTTTAAAAACATTTAAAAAAATTATGTGTTTTATTATGTGTTGTGCCTTGTTTAATTTTTCTTAATAAAAATAACATCTTAGCCATCATAAATAATCATAACAAACATACACTCATCACAATATTATCTTTTATCACATCATAAGTTAATATTTCATTGCATGCCCATCTACCTCAAAAATATATCGAATCATAGATAACATCATCACATCAAAATCATCTTATCTATGTAACTAACAACACCAACTAATCATGAAATGTCTATCATACAACATCCACATATGTTAATCCGTCACATGCCTATCTAGGTATGAAATAAAATATTTATCTACAAGTCTAACCAAAACATCTCATCATAACAAACATCATCATATCATAACATCATTAACATCCCCTCATGTAATCATAACATCATAATCATCCAACCATCTATCACATCTATAGAACTATGATCCATTAACCCATACCCATGTCATGGAAATCAATTACATAATAGTCATCCATAACCTTAAAAATAATCACAAACATCATAGTCATGTCTAACAAAACATAAACATTATCATATCATATCAACATCCATTAATATCGAAGATCATCATGAACATAAATTAAATAGCCACATCATCACATACCTAGCTAGGTGAGTACACATAAGCCATAACATGCTAATCATATAAACATAGTCATCATAAAAAACATTACATTCATAAACATCAATATGAACCATAAATCATGTTCACATCCATATATCATATGCTCATAATCAAAATAATGATCATAAATATAATAATGTACATGTCTCTCAAAAATGTCTATATAGATCACTGCATCAGCTTGTAGGCCATTATCAAAATCATATTATACATAAAAATAAAATGTCTCATAACATTAGAAGACCTTAGAGCACCACTACATCCTAGAGCCTATCCACCTCCTAAGCTTGCCTATCCACCTATAGGTACAACCCATTAACCTAGTGTCACATTGTTGGCCCCTCTAGTTATCCTTGCTCTATACTCACCCCATCTTGGATCATCGAGAAGATGAGTAAAAACAAAGGCCTCATAGTGCTAAATCCCCTTGACTGTCACTACATATCTCATGATTGAGATAGTCCCTAGTGGTCCTGTAGCTATTGGTACCCCTCCTACCTATCTAAGAGAGTCTGTTTCCTATGTAACCATGGTGAGCTGAGCCCTAGCTTGATCCCTCTCCCTAGTTAGTCTAGCCACTTGGCCTTGAGCCATATTCCTCTCCTGAGTAATTGATGCCAAGGATGCTTATGCTACAACTAGTGCTACCCATGCCTAATCCCACTCAGTAATCAGTTCCTACCTATTTGGGGCATCCTCATCCCTCTGGTCACCACCCCCACCTATGCATTCATGTCTATGGCTAGTGAATCCTCATCAACTAAAAAAATGAGTGCATCATAATGTGCTTGGAACCATGTAGGGTACTCATTAGTAACACTTGAATCATCAATCTCAGCCCTTGTTGGCAACTCTTCATGATCAATAAACACATCCTCAAGCTTTGGTGTAGGCAATGGGAACTCTACATCCTCTCTCGGATACTTTGGAAGCTCCCCTAGGATGTCCTGAATGAGTCTAAACTATCTCCAAAACCTATTGAAAGGGATAAAATATAAATTTTGATCTCACCTCCCATAGATCCACCTATAACTCTATAATGATAAAATTTGCCTCATATGACCATAACATGTTAGAAATCTAACATATGGTAGCCAAATCACATCACCCACCACTAGTGCATCCAATCAGTCCCTATACCAATCCATATCCTATGTTCATCATTATGGTCTCATGAGTGCATTATTGTACCTCCATTTCATAAAACCCACCCTGAAGTCTATTTAAATAAAGTCATGCCATGGCATCCCACCTAGTTAAAGAACTTTGATGTACTCATAAGCCCACCAATGCTACACAAACCCAACATTGATACCATACCTCATATGCACCCTATAGCCCTAGATTTCTCAATATATTTACACTAATAAGATATTTTCCCAAGTCTACACTATCTGATACATCACCATACCTACCAAAATACCTAATAACAATGTAAAAAACCTACCATTGCTCAAGTCAAGCAATAGGTAACAATTCACTACCATCATCATCATAGTGATGACCCATCTTGTGCCCTTATGCATGTGATATAAGGGTGAATAATGTAGGCATCTAACATTCCACCTTGTATACACTACACCATGACTATACAACACACCTATGATCTGGTCTCACTCATCATCGATGTGCTCTATCATCTCACCTCATAGTAGTAGTCACATGATCTAATGAATGTCCTCTAGTAAGATCATCATCTCTCTAGTAGGAAGTAGCAATGTGTAAGTGTCTAGATCCCATCTCTCGATGAGTACCACTAACATCACTACATCTTGGGGCAAATGTTGATAATACCTGATGCCGTGTAATCCCACTACTGATAAGTGGTCCCAATCCTAGTTTTTCATCACTTGATGAACCTCCTATAGCAATTGTAGTACTCGATATTTCATATGTATCTACTCCCTTTATTGTAAGGTTCATAACTAATGCCTTAGTTTACCTAATCTAACCTATACACAAGAACATACCTTTAAATTCACCTTTTCTAAATTATCACATTTACATTACCTAAACCCTTAAACCTCTTAAACCTACACCCTTAAATGCTTACCTAAACACTTGGCCACTAAAATAAAAACTTCAATTGCACCCTTACACACTAACCTTACCCCTTACCTAATTAAACTATCAAAAACCTACACACCCTTTAAATTTAACTAACCCCCATCCCATTTATCAAGCAAAAGGTAAACTCTACCTCATTTCATTGACTGTCGATGGTCTACTATCAATCAATAATGATTCAGATTGGAACCATCATCGATAACACCATTGACCACCGATGGTTAGGGTAAAAACCACTAATGGTCTCCAAATAGTGGCCTATTGACTATTGATGGTTAATCAACTGATGATGGTTGATAGTGACCACTGATGGTCATTGTGTGGTGATCAATGATGAACCAACCCTAACTTTAACATCCTAAATCTAAAAAAACAATAACCAAAATCAATTTACAACTTATCTAAACCATTTTTAGCCTCCTACTTGCATTACCCCTCAAAAATTTCATCCCCTCTCTACCATTTTCATCCTCTAGTCATAAAACCCTAACCTTATATCTAGCCCTAGCCCTAGGTTTAACCCACCCATAACTAAATAACAAATGAATTCAAGTCTTAAGCTACCAAATACAAGTGCTCTACCTACCTCATTCTATAATCATTGATGTGGAGGTACTTTGGGAACCTTTATCACTTAGCCCCATGCTCTCCTTCATCCTCTCTACATAATTAATGGTCAAACCTCACCTAGTCAATCTCAATCAACCTCACACACTCAACTCACTCCACATGATCACTCAAATTATCACATCAAAATTTCATCATTTATTCTAAAAAATAAATAACTTCAAGCACTGTGGGTTAAAAAAGTCAAATGAGAACAAAAAACCCTTAGTCGACCTTGTATCTTTTCCCTTTTTGGGATGCAATACAACCACCAATGATCAATAGGTGATCATCAACAATTGAATTTGATCATTAATAGTCAACCTTCTTAAAATTTTATAATCAAAATTATCATTTCAAATAGGATAAAAGTATTTATTACCCAATTATACCCCAACAACAATCCCACTACCAACCATTGGAGTACCTTTTCTCTACCAACCGAACAACCAACCATGTAACCTCAACATTGGTTATTTTTGCCCAACTTATGTATGTTTTGTAACAAACTTGCATTGGTCACTTTTACTACTATGACTACCTTTCCATCTTGAATAATTTGAGCTTGCACTACTTTTATGCACAAACCACTTGTGTCTTCCTAGGAGCATTTCCTACCTTGGATACCTATAAATACACTAACATTGCCTAAGAAAATTGCATTTATGAGTACAACCTAATGGCCACACCTACTTATGGTTACTTGGTCTACTTTCCACTTGTCATTCTATTTACAACCTTATTTTTACCCAACTAACTCAACTATGGTAGTCTAGTCTATGCATAATCTTGTCTATTGTATTTAGTTGTAATTTGTGCACATGTTTGCACTTTAGTGCCCAACCAATCTATCCAATGTTATCACCCACTTAAACCACTTACCAAAACCTAAACCTAATTATATTTTACCTCATCAAATCTTAGTTTGAGGGGGAACACCTCCTCCCATTCTTAGGGTAACTGAACCTTTGAATCGACCTTCCATTTTTTTGTTTTATAGTTTGCAAATATAAACTACATAACCAAAAAGGGGAAAATATAGACTCTAAAAATATGCAAACTATGGTTTTAGATGTTTCAACAACCCGTAAACCACCCCTAGACCCCATTAAGACCACTTCAAGACCATTACACTACAAACCTATGTAAAAATAATTAACTTGACTATTCTAACCTTGGCCTATTGACTATTGACTGTTGGCCCCTAACCACTAATAGTTAGGTTCAACCTCTAACATTCAACCTTTAACCACCTTAAAGGTTAACTCTAGCTCAACTCCACCTTGATTTTTATTCTTAGCCACTCATATAATTATACATGTTAAGACAAATATTTGATGACCTATTGAACACCTTATTTTAACTTATTATTTTACCTCTCCCTTCCTTATATGAAAAGAGAGGAGGAGGTGAAAGGGAGGGGAAATAATCATTAGTAATTATCAAATCTTATTTTATCAAAATTTATTTTGTAGGTCTTCTTTTGTCGAATCTAGGAGAGGTTCCAGTGACTAAGATAGAGAGAACAAGTGTTGTAATTCATCAATCATGACCACACACCTCAACAATCTTTAGGTAACAGTGCTAAGTATTTATTTTCATTAATTAGCTCCTTCATTTCTATCTCATAACCAACCTCCAGCCCAAACCCACCTCTCAATATTACTCAACCACCTTCCCAACTAGACCTACTCTTACCTAATCCAAATTTGATAGTAATTATTGATGGTCACTTAATCATCAATGGTTTTCCCAGATCATTGATTGCCACCCAACCATTTATGGTTACCTAACCACTGATGTTTCACCCAACCATCAATGGTCACTATGTGACAATTTCAATAGCAAGCTAATTTCACCTATCAAACCCCAACCAAATCCCATTTTTTGACCCTCTCCCTGATCATATAACATCACCCTATTTTTTGAACCACATCTGATCCATTTAGAATTAATATTTAATCATTTATTTCTATAATTAGTCAAATTCATCTCTTTTCAATCACTTCTTGTATTTGATTTTAGTATCCTCTATCATTTATGCAAGCAATTTATATTTTGTTTTCAAAACTTGATTATTTCAAAGTATGAATTGATAGCCTCAAAGGAAGCTTATGCTTCTTGGATCTAGCTTGATAAGAAATCCAACCTACTATCTAGCTAATCAACCATCTCTTTAGTGATTTCTTATATGCAAGTCATTCCTCCCGAGCCAAAGAGGAGTATTTACAACCATATGGATTATGGAGTGCAAACTAAATCCAAGTTCTACTAACCTCACTTCCCTTTAAAGTTTTACAAATTTCTTCTTAAGAAATAAATAAAAAATTATGTGAAACAACCGGTTCACTTTGGATCTCCCTTTCTTCCCCTTTATCCCCTTTCACAAACTAAGCATACACATGGTTGATAATTAAAGTAATAAGCTAGTTCATAGTTAATCTTAAGTGATCTAGTTAGTCATATATTTGGATATTTAGCTTCCTTTAGCCTAAGATTAAAGATCATTCAAGTTTATCAATCTATCTCTCATGATTGGTCACTCCAAATCCATATGGAGGAGGAATATTAAAAGCCATAAAAAATTCAAAATCCAAATCATTTAACAAAAAATAATGATATAAAAGGCAACCTTAAAAAATTTCAAAATTCAAAATCACAGTAAAAGACATGATTCTAAGCATAACTCATCTTTCTAATTGAATCTCAAACTCCATAGTTGGCCTCATGATAGAGTCGAGGTCCATTGAGGTAAGATAGGATAGTAGATTATAAAAGGAGAATAAAAAATCTTTTATTTCTACCTACTTTTTCATGCAAGTTCCCAATCTTCATAATAAATCAAAGGCTCTATAATGTTTCCTGAGGAATGGGAAATATGTTGTGGGAAGGTAGGTCCATTTTAATTTTATTATTCCAAACTTCCAACATGAGTTGATCTTAGTATCACACCTATTTTTTTACATAGCTTTCTACTTATAATGAATAGGTATCCTCTATATATTGATGGTCACTAGTCACTTAGTGTCTTCTCAAGTCCTTAGTGTGCCTCATGTCTCCTAGGGTCTTCTTACAAGACGCATAAATTATGATTCTTACATTCCCTTTTTTACTCCCTAAAATCCTAATATTTCCCCTTGAGATTTTTTTTTTCCACTGATCACTCTCTCTAGAGATTCCATTTGTGAGTTGCAATGTAAGACCATGGATTAGACCTAACCTTCCTCAAAAATTACCAAAATATTCACATTTACCATTCCAAAAATCCCCTTTTACTATATTTTAACATTATTTTCACCTCATTAGTGTTCCATTTGTAAGTTTTAGTGTAACACTATGGATAGGACCTAGCCTTCCTCACAAAAGTTTCCAATATCCAAGTCACATCGAAATTACATTTGTCAAATATGAGATAAGATGTGATTGATTATGAGTTACACATCATTAACATGCTTCCCATCTTAATTTATTATGTTTTATTCTTACTTTATTACTTTGTCACTTTTATCTTCTTATTTTCCAATTGCATGTAAGAATCCTACATTTTTTCTTAATTTTTTCATACTTCCCAACTTGAATTAGTATGATCAATTTAAGGCCATTGTACCAATTTTTGTTTCTTTTTTGTACTTACCAACATGATTTAGTATGATTTATTGAATTAAAGTGATTTGTTTTTATACCATTAATATTTCACATGCTTTTCATTTTATTACATTATTTTCATACTTCTCAATTTGATTTAGTAATTTTACTTGTTTTAATTTGGTGCCAATATTTTTCATGGTTTAAAAACATTTTCCCCTCTTGTTTACCCCATTTTGGTTTATTATACTTAGTCATATTTTTTTTATTACACATTTCCCATCATGATATAGTGTGTAGTACATTTTTTTTTATTAATTATACTTTTCCAAAGTCTTTTTGCCTATTTCTTTTTAACCGTGCATGTGTACTACATAATGCTAGAAAAGAAAACACCACACATATATTTCTCATAACATATCCAAAAAAATAAAAATACATGTGCTAAAAATAAATATATACATGAATCAATAACCACAACCAAAATATAACCCATAATATCAACATCCAACTATCAAAACAAAGTATCTCTATATATATCATGTGTTTTAATACAAAAATGTACAAAAATACATCGCTCCAGCTCAATGGCTGGGCCCCATCATGTCTATCTCATGGCCTACCCACACTACTCATAAATACCTTAGACTATCCCCTATAAATATTTCATTATAATGAGGATGTTTGAGATATAAATCATGATACATATCCATGTAGGTTGGCCACCTGGGCCTATACCTATCCCAACTAGATAGTGGTAGCCATATGTACGGCTTTCTCTTGAGCCAAGGCTTACCATACCTATTCCTCTCCTACTCCCACCCTTGTTGGTGGATGTATCCCATATTTTAATGCCTATAAATACCTCATGGCCTCCCCCACTATTCTAAACCAACCTACCTAAGCTAGGGTAGATGGTACCATAGGATTATCCAATATGGTGGGGTCATATGGTGCCAACACCCCATCTAGAATATCATGGTTTTATCCCATCATTAGGGATCCACATATGAACCCCTCATCCAAAATATCTAAAAAATTTAAACTAGATAGATATCTAATCACATATACATCTCAAAATCATATATCTACAATCACATACAACTAGTAGTTTATCTTAAAAAATAAAAATCATAAGCATTTATTACCTGTATCAGTGTCACCAATCACCATATCCCTATCTATTCATCCACCAAGCATGGTCTCCCCATCATATCATCCCATAAGCACCTCATCTATGGGACACCTTCTAATCAAAGTAAACCCTAGAGTCACCAACCATGCCAACTCTACCCTAGGTTGACTGATAGGTCATCTAAGATCACCACCCTCTATGCTCTATCTCACCATTGGCATCTTTGTAAGTAATAAAACCAAGGTGGTCATTGCTCCTTCCAATGTTGTGTTGGATGTGGTAACTATAACACACCTACATCCACATCCATGACCTCTCTAGCTATTGGATATCATGTTTGACTAGTCCATGGTCTCACACACTATAGTCTAATCTCTAGTCTCTCGACTAGTGATCCTCCCCCTCCTTGTCCCATTGAATCTCTCGTATATCATGCCCAAAATTTAGTCACCACTATAGGATCCAACAAGTGTGGGAATCTAAACTACCCTAGTAAACATACCACTAGATGTAGTTCTACCCACTATGTGTAGTGGCCCATGATCTGCACTTATGTTAACCCTAGCACTATAGTATCCCAACTCAACCAAATAGTCACAATATGTGCATAAGGCTACCACATGATCTCTCCTTGTATGACCCTCTATAGTGATGGCACATGGGGAATGACTCATGCCACCTTATTTTGTCTCCACCTTACTACCCAAAGTAACCAATCATTGATCCCATGGGGAAACCTAGCTAGATGATACATCAAGAACCTCTCATATGTCTAAGCACTCATTATTACCAGTAGTGTCATTATTTTATATCCTCTTTATAATATCCCATTAATATTATGTATTAGTTTAACCCAAATGATAGATCCCAAGTCATATAGTGACTTTTAATCCAGTACAGACTGACATAAGGCTATCATATATAGTGGTACTTTGTTGTTCAACTTGTGACAAAATAATTATTTTATCACAAGTCTTATCATAACCTTTAGAATATATAGAATATATGTAATATAGACATAAAAAAATCTCACTCTTAGTCTTGAGTAAATCCTATCCACACACATTACCAATTAGCCTAGTGTTCATCTTTCCTCCTAGTCATTTGGTGTCCCCCCGATCAGAAGTCCAAACAACACATGGACATCCTCCAATGTGATAAAAACCTAAATGGTATCCCCATCCACCATGAATCTAAATTTATTATTAAAACACTCAAAATGTCTTAGGATCATGACCACAATATCAACACTTAGTGGGATTTATCATATCTCCATGATGCCACCCAAGCCCAATATGACAAATCTAGATCTATCTACATTTGACAAGCACTCTAGTAAATCAAGTAGCCATGAAGCATCAAATAATCACTAAAATCTCTAATGTTTTTACAAAAATAAAAAAAACAAGGGATGTATTATATCTCCATGTCACTCATAACACATACATTCTTTTAAATTTCACAAAAATAAACTAATTTTCTTTATTTTCTTCATTTTTTACCAAATTGACCTATTTTAAACTACATCGACCCTTTTAGTAGTAAGTTAGTCACCTTGTGGCTTAACAGTATTATATTAGCCCCATCTCTTTTTGTAGTACTATAGTGGCCACTTATGAAATGACTAACTTAATCATATAGTACTAAGTCAACCAACTCTGACTTAATAAACTAAGTTGGCCTTCTTTTCCCTGAGTAGTACTATATCGGCTATTTAGAAAACAAAATAAGTTGGCCATATAGTGCTATGTCGACCCTCTTCCAAAATAAACTAAGTCAATCATGCACTACTAAGTTGGCCCACTAAAATTATTATCTTGTACCAACTAAGACAACATGTTTGACCTTGTTCTTTCATTACGATGACTTTTTGACAAATTATCATAAATGCCTTGGGCATTTATTGCTCCACCCCCTTTCTACCCAATGCCCTATTTGACCCCTAGTGTCCCAAAAAAAATACTAAGGTTCATTCTAGTATCTAGATTTTTCCTAATTGTCAAATTTATATCAAACACACAGTCTCAAATAAAAACTTTCAAAATATTGAAATTTTCAATTACTTACCTATGTTGCACTTGTTATAGTCACTATGTGTCCTCCCTATCTCAGCTATCATCTCCTCACCATCCTATCTCTCTAGGTTCCCACCAGGTCTATTAGAGATCTATTTTTTTAGAATAGCAAATAATAGTAAATGAATTCTTTTTCACCCTATTTGCATTTCTTATTCAAAACTATTTACCCTTCAAATATTTACTATCAATTTTTTAATTTTGACCATATCTTTGTTTCTACTAATTCTTTTTCCAAACTGTAAAAAGTTATGGAATCCTAATGTTGTATAGAATCTTTATAACTATTTTATGCCTATGTTTCAATTTTTTTTATTTTTTAATATTTTTTTCTAATCTCTACAAGTTTGCCTAATGTTTCTCACATTGAACACCTTCACATCTCTCACACCTCCTTTATCTACAACACTAAAGTAAGTAAAGGTATATGTTTTTCAATTTTGTCCTTTCATTTATATTATTTACCCTTAATGCACTTTAGTTAGCATTGAAATTATGTGTCATCATGTTCTTTTCCTGAATCACTATCCCTTGTTGCAATTACATGACACATGATGAGCTTCGAGTGGAGCATATGTATACACATAATATTTTAAAATTTTTATCAATTACTGATGCTATTTATCTTGAAAGAACCCATCAAGTCTCAATATCTCTAAGTGCACATCCTAAGGGGTGTACTGAGAAAGGGGTGGGTAGACCATTGGTGTTTCATAAGATTGTTGTCCCTTTTTACCACTTACCATATAAACACTTATCTCTTAAAAACATTCCCCTAAGCTTTACCTCCTATTTTACACACTCCTATAGTCCTTTACCACCTTCATTATCCATTTACCTAACCTAAACCCCTTTTTTATAGTTTTCATGACTATGTTAGTTTCATCAACCTTGTATTATTATTCATAAAACTTATTGAGGGTCTAAGTCAGCCCCTGGCTCACCTAGTCGATGACCTAGTGAGTTTTTGTCAATTAAATTACTAGGTTGACTAAGATGACCTTATCAACTAGAAATTTTGGAAGGGTTTAGGGTTAAATTAGCCTATATAAAGACATTCATTTCCATTATTTATCATGAGGAAAAGAATAAGTAAGATATATTGTGCATCTGGTTATCCACCATTTTACTTGAGGAGTAAGCTTAGGGTTTCATACTTTCTTTGGAGATACAGATCTTTTCTTGTGGAGAAGTCTTTTACATGCATTGATAGGTTGTGTAGCCTAGAGATGATTTATCTTTATCATATTTACATACCACAACAAAATTTTATGCATCACCTTAACTAAGGGAGAGATTGAGGATTAGTGGATTCTTCTTCAAAGGCAAGTATTCCTAACTTTGTTCCTTCTTTGTAAGAGTAGATAGATATGCATTTACAGTTCTCTTCCATGCATTAGGTTTCCATATACATTGATGTAAGTATATGTTTTATATGCATGTTTAATTTTAGTGTTTACTAACCCCCACTTTATGCCACAAGATTTTCTGAGCACTAGATCAGATTTTTGTTTTACTTGTTATTAGTATAGTGAATATGAAAACATAGGACCTAGTTAGGGTTATTGCATAGTTTTTCTTGACTGGAGGCTTTGGAAACCTCCCTAGTGATATTATTTTGGTATATATCCATTAATTAGGTTTAATAGATCTATATTGGTCATGAAATATATTATCTAATGTATCCCTAAACTAAAGTGTAAGTAGGATCTATCTTTTCCAAGATAGGATTGATTTGTAGTTATGTTGTTTTTCTCATTGCATATAAGTCATGGGTTTGGATATGACTTATTACGCATGTAGTGGGAATTTTTATAATATATATTATTAAATCATATCTATTAATGATCCTTTTGATTAAGGACCATATGGGGATGACATAGATTATGAGACAGATTAATATCCTCCTTACACAAATCAATATGTAGAACAAGGGCAAGATCCCTTAGCACAATACCTAGTTAGTACACCTCTATATACAAGCCATGAACATGAAAAAAAACTCAATACCTTAATAATGGGCCATATATTATTAAACAAGTCTAATAGTTGTCATGCTATGTTACCATGCCAACAAGTTATGACCCATACTTGTTTGATCATCACTTGATTGAAAACAAGGATGAGGTTTTAGTTAGGACCATAGAGGTAAGATCCAAGTTTGTAAAATACTTTCCCCATGAAAATATACCTAGTATAGTTAGAGTGACTAGTAATGTACCTCATATCAGATCCATCAAACATTCCATTACTAGTTACCATCAAGAACTTGTGTCAATGTTAAACCAATATTTGAATGTGCTTGCAAAGGAAAAATGCCACATGGTCAACCAATTCATGAAAATTGATCAAGCATATAAGATTTATTTTAATCTAGTACATAATGTTAATGTTATAGACATATCAAATACCTCGCTTATAGATTTATCTCCTTCAACAAGAATTTTAATTAATTCATTGGGTCATACTAATCTGAGTGTGGACCCATTTTCCCAAAGTAATTTTTTAGGTGACATGTTTAATGTCCCATTCATTGAGGAAGTGATTGTGGTTTATACTCAGAACCATGTGCCAAACGTAGTGGATAACATGCAAGTATCTCCCAATTCAGACCAAGGTGGGTTAAATACACCATAAAATAATGTACAATAACAAGTGACTCTTGTAAATACTATGAGTGGTTCACAAAAATAGGGGGTAAAAATGTCTAGTTCCAAACCATAGTAAGTTACTCCCACTCCTCAACCAATTATAACTTCAGTCACATAATAGTAGGGGATAAGTAACCAAGCACTACCTAATGTTTTACCCAAACAAGTGGACAATTTTATTATGGCTACATACATGGACCAATTTACCACATTAGCAAAGGAAGAACACTATGGCACCTCAATAAGTAGTAACAAATGTTCCACCACAACAAACATAGACCAAAATAAATCAACAATCATAGATATTTTTTAGTCAATAATGTGTCTTTATTGGTCAATGATAAATATGAAACACCTAGTAAGTGTCCAATTCACAACAACTATTTGTTCAACACATAGGTGCCAACATATAACAAGTACTTATTAGGCAACATTTACCATTTGCCCAACATGTGCCACATTTTTAAAGATAGGGATTTAGTCAAAAACAAGTATGGTTTATAGAACTAGGTTTGATTATTTATCAGTAAGCTCAAACTTAGTAGGCACAATACCTTCCACAAGGCCACATACTTGCATCAAAATCCCAATTCCCTCCAACTCAAATCCATATTCTAAATCCAATTTTTTTTTACCAATAATGCATGTAGTATCAATAGCCTAATTATGGGGATGTATATTCTTGGTCAATTAGTCCATCAAACTAACATTCCACAATAATTTATTCAGCCAATATAACCTGTCAAGGTAATCCACCTTTGATTTCCTAGCCACAATGACAACCACAACCAACTGTGACATTAAGTTTATTATCACAATAGCTATAATAGATGAATGATGAAATTGTAGTAATTCAGATAGGAAAACATACTAATAATTTCAAATTAGATGATGTGTGCTCATATCCATTTAACATGGAATATCCACAAATACCATTTCCTTTGGGTTTTGAGCCATAAAAATTTGATAAATATAAGGGTAAAGGAGACCCTAGGGAGGATTTAAAATATTTTTTCATTGGTTTCCATCTAGTGGCCTATAGTGACATCTACCTACTTATTGTTTTTCCTTGAAGTCTATCTAGATAAGAATTGGAGTGGCTTATTAAGTTGTTAAATAAATCGATATCTAACTTTGATAATATTTTAGATAAGTTTATATAACATTTCTCATACATTATTTAGCATAAGATTTTGGTAGTTGATTTGAGTTAGGCCAAGCATAAAGTTGGTGAGATATTTTATAGTTAATTACAATGATGGAGAGTGCTTGATAGTCTCTTTACCCATAATCTACCATATAAATAATTGGTAATTGTGTTTACCAAAAATTTTCACAATAAAATATATTATCACTTGGAGTTTTATTATGCTCACACATTCAAAGAGATCATTGAGAAAGTTATACAAATTTAAAAATACCTCATTAATAAAGGGATTATTAATTTATCTTCTTCAAACTAAAACTAGATCTAAAACCAAAACTCAGGCCCAAATCAGAGACCTAGCCTAGTACAAACACAAGAATATGCACCCGCTCAGGATAATAACTATGAGAAACCTTAGCCATACAATTTAAAAAATAATGTTTTTGGTAGTGAAGTCAATGAGTCACATAAAGTTTAAATGATGTAAACACCATCTACTCATCCTCTTGCATAAATTTAGTTTACTCCACAAATGTAGCTTATCTAACAAACATAGTTTATGCATCAAACCAGGCTAACTACTCAAACGCTATAATCACCACCTTTGTAAACCCCTCTTCTAATAATAATACCCACTCCTAGATTCTTCGGTGACCTTGGTGAACCTATTGAAGCAATATTTCACAAATTAGCCATGACCAATATGATTATTTGGCCAATTTCAAAATACTTTCATAAAGGAGTACCTTGTTTTATAAAGAGCATTAGTTTTGTTAATAACATCATGTTCATGGACATTCTATACAATGTTGTGGGAAGTTGAATCACCTCATTGAGAATATTTTATAAAATGGAGAGATCTATTTAAATAATAGAACGTGTACTTCCAATCAAAACCTAGGTATCTACCAAAATCCTTTTCCACAATATAACAATACCAATCAACAATGACAATAATAAATACAACAACCATAACCAAAAAAAATTAAAACAATAATAGTGACAATAACATAAACCATAAAATAAATGGAACCAAGGTTAGAATGACCCCAGTAAATAATAGACATATCATGTAGTTTCACATGACTATAATAAAGTTATAGGTCATATGAAAGGTGGTCATGTATTTACCATCACCATCAATCCCATACTAAATGCTAATAGAATAAGACCATTTCTAAAAATGCCCATTAGACTACCAATGTTGGTATTCTTTATTTTCCCTATGACCACATACAAGTGCAATAACAACCAAGGATTACTATCTTAAGACCTTATTCTGGTAACCCTTCATTGACCCATGACTAAAACCAAGCTCACCAATAATCAAGAATTACCATCTTTGGTCCATCTCTACCACCTTCTAGTTACAATGGTCCTGTACCCAATCTAGATTATGGAATCACAACTTGATTGTCTAAATTTACCATCCTAGGCTTATAACCCCCTACCAATGAGCCTAACTAACCTACTATACTAGTTAGAAGTAAGCCAATTACCACTGTTAAGGAAAAAACATATGATATTATGGAAAGAATCCAAAATACATTACACAAATCTCTATTCTAGATTTTTTATGTATGTCTACCATCCACAATAAAATCCTTACTAAACTCCTAGGCTAGTCCCAAGTGGCCAATAACATTACACCAAAAAAAATTCAATCTTTGGTTAGAAACCTAGCCCTAGGGTGACATTTTTTCTTTAACAAAAGTGATATGTCATCCCTTGGCCTTATCCATAATAACCCCTTATACATTGAAGTTTTTATAACATGAAAACTAAAACACATCCTCATAGATAATGGGTCATGACTAAATATTATGTCTTTGAAGTTAATCAAGCATCTAGGATATATAATAACTAACGCTTAGCCAAAGATTATTAATATCAAGGCCTATGACAATGATTAGGGAGAATCCCAAGGAACCATTACATTTCTAATGATCATTGGAACTTTTACCCATGACACACATTGGGATGTGCTAGACCTAGATTTATCATACAATTTACTTTTGGGTAGACCATGGATACATGAAATCTATGCAATACCTTTAACCTTATGCCAGTGTATCAAGTTTCCTCACTCTGGGATGGAGGTAGCTATCCATGGAGATTTATAGTCATATAAACACTATAAGCATTTGGAGGTAAAATATGAAAGATATAATTACCATTTTGGTCTAAACCCAATACCAAAGATGGATAAAGATAAGGAGATACTTGTTAAATTGTTAGAGATCAATTGTATAGACCTTGATAACCTTGACTCAATTTCACATACACCTCCTATTGAAATTAATAATCATTTTACCATTTTAGACAATGGATCATGAGAGTATTTTACCAATGATAGATTCCATATAATCAAGATTTTGTAAAACCCCAAGTCCTATGGAAGGCTTGAAGCTAAGCTAATTTGCATAAAATGGTGACAAAAGGGAAAATGAAAGATTTAAGGCCCAACACCTATTATATTCACATTGAGCACTGACCAAGATCAAGACCCACTTGCCAATGATGATTCTTAGTTGTACAATGAAAATTTGGGTAATTTGTAGTGAAGTGCAAAGTATCCCATCCCTAATAGGATTATGGATAACCCAGCTTATGAAGGTAGAATCCTAGGGGCAAATTAACATGGCACTATAGAGTTTTTTCTATGACCAAATACAAAGGAACTCATGGTCTTGTATTTAAATTACTTAGGGATGACACCACATATATTATTCATGTTCCTACACCAATGAATAATGATAATAATGCCAACATTGAAGTATATTTAGATCATACCATATACTAATACTAGTCAGTACTAACTTGTTCAACCCATATGCCATTTATAGCACCATGTTAAAAATTTGACATTCCCCACTTACCCTTTATCATCCTAAACTAATAAAATGGGACTAATAATAATCCATGGTACCTTTATATGAGTTTGATAATGATGAGGCCTTTTATGATTTTCTGGGCCTAAGAGATAATGTTTCTTTTAGAGACCATAAATAAAGGTTCTCTATCAAATTGGATCCCGATGCCTATTTTGGAGAGTGGGTGAACACCCTTAGCCAAAAACTAAAATTTAAACCATTAAGGTCCTAAAGTGAAAACCTCTTTAAGGCACTTTTAGACTAGGGTAAAAGTAAATAAAAAGGCTAGTCTCTTGGTGAAAAACTATTTTAGGTTCCATTAGACCCAGATGTTCACCCTTATTTGATTAAAGCTTGGGGAACCACTAAAAACGTAGATTTGGGTCTGTTGTACCCAAAAAATGTCACTCATTTTTGGGACAACATATAAGCTATTTTGGTCTTGCAAGACCAAAATATCTCTTCCCATTTCAAAAAAGTGTTCTAAGCTTTCAAAATTGGGAATTATTCAAGCTTTTTTAGTCAAAGGACTAATGGTTCAATAGGTTCAAAGGCTTCTATGGGGAGGTTCAATCAAAAGAACAAGTTTTTGACACAGTCATTTTTAGGACTAGTTCAAGGTTTAAAAGGTTAAACGTGCTCAATCGGGTTCAAGGTTCAATGGGTTCAATGAGGCTTATTTCAAAGAATCTTGGTTCAAGCGGTCAATAGAAACAAGGGAATGAACCATTGAACCATTGAACAAAACTTGGTTCAATCGGTCAGTTCAAGCAACAAGTTCAAAGGAGTGCCCCAAGCATCAAAGACACAAGTGCCCTTGCGAAGGGAATTTCTAAGGCAAAAGTGACTAAGGAAGGAAACAAATGGATCGAAACAAAAGCCTGACAGAACCCAACGGATGCTGCTAAGTGTCATCTTTCGAGCCTCATTTCACTTTGTTTCTTAGAGTAGCGGAAGCTGCCACATGTCAACATTTGCATGAATCTAAAATGAGCCTCAAGTGTTTCCATAGTATTTCTAAAATGTGACAGAAGCTGTCATGTGTCATCTTCTATAGGAAACTCAAAAGGCATCCAAAGCTTCTATAAGTTCAACGGATGTTGCCACGTGTTCTCACCTATTTCACAGTGGATGCTGCCATGTGCCACATATTGAGATTCACATAAAATTGATTAAGGCAAATTTCTAAGGGACAAACAACTCTTTCAGAGGACACTCAGAAGTTGAAGTGAACCATTGCAAAAACTTGAAAGACTAATTTAGAGCTCAAACAACCCTTGCAAAAGACAAGAAAAGAGCAAAGGGATTTCCTTCAAAAAAGTTCCCCCGAAGAAAGTGACAAAGAGACAATTCCTTTGGACAAATTGTCCAAAAGAATTTCTTCAAACTTTTTATCCAAAGGAAAAGTCTGAAGAAATAGAAAATCTGCAATGCTGTCATGTGTCCCTCAAAAAGTCACAGCGGAAACCACCACGTGTCATCTATTGAGACATAGTTTCAAAGTAGCAGAACATGTCATGTGTCTCTCATCAAATGTAGTGAAAGCTGCCATGTGTCATCCTCTGCAAGAAACTAATATAAGTCTTGAAGACTTTTCAAAGGTAGCTAAGAGCTCAACGGAAGCTACCACATGTTAACGTATGTAGTTTCTTCCTTTATATCTCTTTTACTAAGTAAGGATTGTAGCGACCCTTCATTAAGTTACTGAAGCAAGTGGAAGCTGCCAAGTGTCACCTTCTGCAGGGTTCTCAAAAGACCAGCAGAAAGCAACTAAGGAATAGAGCATCAAATTGAATCAAGGACTTGATTCAAATAACCAAAAAAGGAGGTTCAATGAAGAAGGACCAAAAACATTTTCACATCAGATATGTTTCTATAAGTAAACTACCAGGTGGATATTGAAAGATGCAAACTTTCAATAGCGTGACCCGTTTCTCTGCATTGAGAAAAGCAAATGGGTAAATGCCCCAAAATTCCAACATGTTTTCTTAACAAAATTCAATGCAACATGATGTGTTACTATTCCTGAGTCCTTCTTGAAGAGGATATATAAGGGACTCTCTTTTATTATTTTAAGGATCTCTCTCTGATTATCAGAAACAAAACTCTACCCAAATTGAAAGGCATTACTGAGATTTTGAGCTCAGATTGTTGATCATATTTTGTTATTGGAATAAGAAAGCAAGTGACTTTTCAGACTTTGTGTTGTGATATATTTGTTTTTGGGGAAACTATTCTTATGCCTTTTTCCTTAATATATTTTCTGTTCCTTTAATTCAATAAGCAAGATTAGTGAATGTAGTTAGGAAGGTGTCTTGAAGCTAACTATGGAGAGACTTTGTGCCCCCACAATTTTTTTTAGTGTGTTTTCTATTTGTTTCCATGTAAAGGACCTTGGGACAACTTTGTGCCCTCATTGTCCTTCGTATCTCATTCTTTGGCAATTCAGGTGGAAACTTTGTGTTACATCTCAATTTGCTAGTTACTACGTCCTTGGTTACATTTTGCAATTACTACCAAGACGATTCTTGTGGTTTGATGAATGGTACTTCTGAAAGAAGAGGAGTAATTTTTGTTATTATCCCTAAGATTTCTCCTTTGATTTGCATGCATCATCTCTGAAAAAAGAGAGATGGATGGTTTGTCCTACCCTTGATCATTATTTTCTATATATATATATATATATATATATATATATATATATATATATATATATATATATATATATATATATATATATATATATATATATATAACATATTTATAGGGAACCTCCCATTGATGAGAGGAGAGATTAGTCCCCTTTTGATGTGGTAAAACTACACATTTGGCTGACCAATCTTCCTACTTTGGATGATCAGATTGATTTTGTTTATCAGTACGCTGATCGACAAAATATTCAACCAACAATTTTTGGCAACTCCACTGGGGATATAGTTATGTGCATTTTGAAACCTCAAGTTTCAAATGGAATCAATCTCTACCATTATCCATTATAGACACCATTCCATTTCTATGTTTTACCCATTATTATTATAACCTTACCATTCACCTCCACACCAACTGGGAAAGAACACGCAGTTTAAAGCCTCAAGCTTCAAACTAAAGCAACGTCAATTCTTTTCCATTTTTCTTTCATAATCTGGCAGATTCAAGGTATACACGAAGCCAAAGGGCTAAAGGTATTATTGACCCTATATTTGAGTTGGTACAACAAAGCAATTTTAATTCTTTTTCCTTCACCATTTCACCTCTAACGAACCAAGAGCTTTTCTCCTACTAAAGTCAGGTCTCCATTACCAAGTGAAGTATCTACTTCTACTATTGATAAAGCTTTGCCAATAATTACCCCTCTGACATTTGTTATTCCTCCTTTTCATAGTCATATAATGGAAGCTCAAGGCCCATGGGGTAATTCTTTTGGTCCTCTCAATCTTACTCCACCTCTACATGAGCTCCCACATAGTTCAAGAAAGAATTTCCCCAAATTCTATGGTGATGGGAAAGTTCATCTTGATGAACACATTGCAGCCTTCAACATAGCCTGTGGCGTAATTGGAGTAGAATTTGGAGATGTAGCAGTCAGGCTCTTTGTATAAACATTATAAGGTGTTGATGTAGATTGGTTTTATCATCTACAAGCTCAGTTAGTAACTGATTGGAATACACTCAAAGTTAAGTTTGAAGCTAGATTCAAACCTGTAGAAGATGCACATGCCCTTCTAGCTCAACTCACACAGATGAAGAAGGAGCCTCATGAATCAATGAGGGATTTCATAGCCAAATTTGACAAACTAAGGAACAAAATTCCTATAATTGCTCGACCTACAGCTGAGAATCTCAAATGATTCTTCATTAATTCTTATTTACCTAAAGTAAGTTTTCTTTTGAGACGTGCTAGTCAAATAGATCTTGGTGTAGCTCAACATTTGGCCACTGAAGTAGAAGATGATCTCATCTTAGCAGAGAAGATAAGAAGAGATCCAAATAGAAATAGACCTTCATCATCTTCTGAATATTCATCTACATGCACCATAGATCTAATGGTGAAGAAGTTATCAAATGAGTTACTTGCTCTCAAAAAACAAATGGCACAAGGTATGTTTTCTACTCCTTCATACAGATATATGACAAGAAGGACATTTCCAAATCAGTCATATCAGGGCAACGCTGCCAAGAATCAAGGGCAATAAAATCATCTTCCTCCCCCACAAGGAAAACTTGCCATGGAAGCTCCTCTAACCAATTCAGCAATGGGATATCTTAAAGCAGACTCAGAGTTCTGTTTCCAGCCTAAATTGAATCAAGAAAATGATGTTTATCTCCTTGTAGAAAATCAAGAAGAATCAGCTGGCGACTCCTACATTGGTTTCTTGAACTACCAGGATGAACCTAGAAGAAAAGGAGAAGATATTTATGGATCATATGCAATGTTTAACAGGTCTAAGAACCAATCAGTCTAAAAATATAATAAAGGGAAGACGGAGGAGCAACCTCAACCAAAAATTGCAATTGCTAAGCATGGAACCAATCTGCCTTTTCAATCAAAGGATCCGGTGATCACCCAAAAGGTAAGTACATAAATTTAACCTTCACCTTCTACTTTAATTTTGAAAACTAGCCCCCCTCCTATCCCTCCTAAAACTTATAAGGTTGAAATACCTTCCTCTGTACCTAGCTCAATTCAACCATTTGACATAATTGATCATGTCAAAAAGATAAAAATAAAAATGTCTGAATTTGAATATTTGCAGTCCAATCTTGATCAATTGGATAAATTGGTCCAATATGTCAAGAACCAAACCATCCCTGCAAGACAAGAAGCTAAAAAGGTAACCCCTAATCCCCCAAAGATCATGCCCATTCCAAATAATCTTGTCATTACTCCTCCAGCTACCCCTGAGAAAATAGAACCTTCCTATGTTTCCCTATTAATAAATGGTCACAAGCTAATTAATTGTATTATAGACTCAGGCGCATCTGACAATGTCATGCCTGCTAAAGTAGCTGAATCTCTTGATCTCACATTAACCAAGACATTTGAAAGATGTTTCTCCATGGAGAACAAGCAAGTGCCATTGCTGGGACAAATCAAGGATGCCGAATTCACATTTGCAGCCTTTCCAGACAAAAGAATCAAGATGACAATTCTGATGGCTGATGTTCTAGCATCCTATGGTATCCTACTTGGGTGAAATTTTTGCAAGGATGTTGGTGGAGAATTGAGCATGGATCTATTTAAAGCTAGGATCCCTGTCAAAGGCACCATGTAGAGGCTACTTCTTGAAAAGGAATCAAAGTATATTGTCACTCAAACATCAGCCTCTGAAGCTCAAATTCTTTTTGAATCCTTAGGTATGATTAACTACTTTCTATCTACAGATGAAGTTCATGAAGCATCTGATAAATTTTTTTAAAGTGTCAACCAAAAAATTAGTTCAACTAGAATAGCAAAAGAACTAATAGGTTGCAATACAAATGAAGAAGGATCTTCCCTCTCTAATGAAGGAAAGTCTAAAGAAAAATTAGTGTCTGATGAAGTATGGACTCTAGAATTCGATGGCAGATACTCCTCTACTGGTTTGGGATCCAGGATTGTGTTGATATCTCCTCAAGGAGATATGTTTCCTTCATCTTAAAAATTACAATTTATCAACACTAACAATACAACTGAATATGAATCTTTGTTTCTTGGGTTGAAGGCTACTCAAGACAAAGGCATCAAGTTTATTCATGCTAAAGGGGATGATAAATTAGTGGTTTGTCAGGTGAGAAAATTATACAAAACCAAGATTGAAAGATTATGCCACTACCACAACCTAGTTTGGGACCAAATTGAAAGCTTTGATGCTTTCAACATTTCTACCATACCCAGGGAATCTAATGACAGAGCTGAAGCACTTGCTATTTCAAGAACTCTCTTAGTTCCTCACTTAGATTTCAAAGAAGACATGTATATTATTGAGCTAGTCTTTAGACCAAGTGTTCCTGACAATGCTGATCATTGGCAAGTATTCAATGATGATCATCAAATCATTGTCTTCCTGGAATGAAAAGATAATTTTGAACAACTACGTTTTGAAGGCAGTGAACCTCAGAAGTATGAATCAACCTTTGAATCTAGTTTGGATATAAATGAAGAATTCTTATAGCTAAAAGTTAATAAAATTCCCAAAGGCCTGGTTTCTCTTGAGAAATTGTTTGACAATCATGATAGATTCATCAAACAACAACAAACAGATTTAAGCTTCTTTCAGGGATTCGATCAAGTAAATCTGACTACTAAAGAAAATCCTAAGATGGTTAACATTGGTAAGTGCTACACCCCTGAAGAAAGATTCAAGTTCACCACATTAATTCGTTAATACATGGATGTCTTAGCTTATTCTTATGATGACTTGAAGTCTCTTAGATCTGATGAAATCTGCCATGACATTCCTCTCAAGGCTGACTCAATGTCCTATAAGAAAAAATCTAGATAGTACAATCTAAAAATATCAGGTACTATTTTGTTCGAGATGCAAAAAATATTAAATGCTAGAATCATCTTTCCAATCCATCATTCCACATGGATTACAAACATAGTGCCTGTACGAAAGAAGAGTGGTGAAATTTGCATGTGTGTAGATTTCAAAAATCTGAATCAATCATTTTTGAAAGATAATTATCCTTTGCCAATCATGGATCAAGTGCTTCAAGCAATGACAGGTTCAGAGATGTTATCAATGCTAGATGGCTTCTTAGGATATAATCAAGTTGAATTTGGTGAAGCAGACCAATACAAGACTGCATTCACCACACCTTGGGGTACATTTTTATATAGAAGAATGCCTTTTGGCTTGATAAATGTTGGTGCCACCTTTTAGAGAGCAATGGACCTGGATTTCAAAGATGAGATGGGTAAAATCATATTGGTATACCTTGATGACTTGAATGTCTTTTCAAAGCATCATTCTGATCATGTACGCCACTTACAATAAGTGTTGGAGTGCTACTGCTAGAATGGTATTTCCTTAAACCCTAAGAAGTCTATTTTTGGAGTAACAGAGGGGAAACTCCTCATACACATTGTATCTAAAGAAGGCATAAAGATTGACTTAGATAGAGTCAAGTCAATTCAAGAGCTTAATTTGCCTACAAGTAAAAATATTGTTCACTCTTTCTTTGAAAAGGTGAATTTCTTACGGAGGTTCATCCCTGAATTTGCTAAGAAGACAAGACACATTGTGAACATGATGAAAGGGAAGACCACCTTCAGCTAGACTAAAGAAGGCAAGTCAGGATTTCAAGATATAAAGACTACCATTGCCCACACCCCTACCTTGGTTTGTCCAGATTACAACAAAGATTTCATCATATATAGCTATGCTTCTAAACATACACTTTCAACAATTCTTGTTCAACAAAATAAGGAAGGTATAGAATCTCCCATTTATTTCATGAGTTGTCCTCTAAAAACCCATGAGATGAAGTATTCAAATGTAGAGAGGCATGCCTATGTAGTGGTGAAAGCAATCAAGCATTTTCACTTCTATATCTTGAATTCACACACTACTGCCTTAGTTCCTGACACTACAGTCAAGTCCATATTAACTCAGCAAGAGTTTGGCACAAAAAGAAGCAATTGGATTGCAAAGATCTAAGAGTTTGATCTAGACATTAAGCCAACAAATATGGTTAGGGGAAAAGGCCTATGCTAATTAATTGTTGACAACAAGCCAAAAGATACACATCATGAAGAAGCTGAATTGGAAGATACACCAATAGTCCATTTTGTCTCCACTACCAATGAGTGGTATTTAGCTATTTCTCATTTCCTTACTTATGGTGAATGTCCTGCTCATTTGTCTTATAAAGATAGGAGGACTATCAAGTTGAAAGCTACTAATTTTGTCTTTTGGGACAATGGCTTGTACAAGAGAAACATAGATGGAGTATTCCTTTGCTGTGTAGACAAAGAGCAAAAAACCAACTTTTAAAATCTTTTCACAATCTAGCTTGTGGAGGACATTTTTTTGCTCCTATAACTGCTCACAAGATTTTGTGAGCTAGGTATTATTGGCCAACTCTTTTCCAAGATGCATATAAATGGGTGAGAAAATGTGAACTCTGTCAGCAATTTGTTGGAAGACCCAAGTTAGTTGCCCTGCCTCTCAAGCCAGTGATCATAGAAGAACCTTTCCAGCAACGGGGGATTGATTTTATTAGGACTATAAACCCATCTTCAAGTGCTAGACTTGATTATGTCAATACAACAACTGACTATTTCACCAAGTGGGTAGAAGCAATCCCAACTAAGCATGTTACTTCAGATGTTGTATGCAATTTCCTCAAGGAGAATATCATTTCCAGGTTTGGAGTTCCAACCAAAATTATTAATGACAATGTAGCTTGTTTCACGTCTCAGGAGATTACATAATTCTATTTCCATTATGGAATTACACTCTCCCATTCTTTTGATTATTTTCCACAAGGGAATGGACAAGCTGAATCAAGCAATAAGAACCTAGTAACTATCATCAAGAAGCTAGCAGATGACAATCAAAGGACATGGAATAAAACATTAGTTGATGCTCTTTGGGCAGATAGAATCAAACTAAAGAGGGTAATTGGTATGTCTTCTTTTCAAATTCTTTATGGTATCAATGCTGAGATATCGATAACCTTAGAATTTCCAGCCTTGAAATTGGCAAAGGCAATTGAAGATCAGACATATGAAAGCTCTCTTGATAAAAGAATCATGTGTCTAACTGAGCTGGATGAATAGAGAACCATAGTGGTGGACTGAATTTCTACTCATCAAAGTTTGGTAAAGAAACTCTTTTACCAGATGGCCAAAAATCATGATTTCTAGATTGGAGATCAAGTCCTGTTGTGGGACAAAAGGAGAGAACCAAAAGGGATGCATGGAAAGTTTGATTCCCTTTGGAGAGGCCCATTTATAATTCATCAACACAATGGTGAAAATAGATTTCTACTAAAATATCAAGATGGCACACTCTTTTCTCTATCTCACAGTGGGCAGCATCTGAAACACTTCAACTCTTGAAGTATCAGATCATTTCATCTGTACATATGTATATTTGTATAGTTTTTAATTCTGTTTTGTTTTGTTTGTTTCCATTTTTGATGCCTTTCATTTTTGGGTAACATGAATCCATAGCCAAATGGTACACATGAAGACACTGGAGATTTTTGATTCTTCTCCCTTCAATTCTTTTTTACAATTGATAGAAGTTCCCCAACTAGAGCCAGCTATTGTACCCAAAAAATGTCACTCATTTTTAGGACAACATATAATCTGTTTCGGTTTTGCAAGACCAAAATATCTCTTCCCATTTCAAAAAATTGTTCTAATCTTTCAAAATTGGGAATTATTCAAGCTTTTTTAGTCAAAGGACTAATGGTTTAATAGGTTCAAAGGCTTCTACAGGGAGGTTAAATCAAAAGAACAAGTTCTCGACACAGTCATTTTTAGGACTAGTTCAAGGTTTAAAAGGTTCAACATGCTCAATCAGGTTCAAGGTTCAATGGGTTCAACGAGGATTGTTTCAAAGAATCTTGGTTCAAGCAGTAAATAGAAACAAAGGAATGAACCATTGAGCCATTGAACCAAAGTTGGTTCAATCGGTCGATTCAAGCGACAAGTTCAAAAGAGTGCCCCAAGCGTCAGAGACACAAGTGCCCTTGTGAAGGGAATTTTTGAGGTAAAAGTGACTAAGGAGAAAAATAGACCAAAACAAAAGCCCAACAAAACCCAGTGGATGCTACCAATTATTATCTTCTGAGCCTCATTTTACTTTGTTTTTTAGAGCAGCAGAAGCTACCACGTGTCCTTTGTAAGTTAAGCAAAATGTGCCACGTGTCAACATTTGCATGAATCTAAAATGAGCCTCAAGTGTTTCTATAGTATTCCTAAAATGTGATGGAAGCCATCACGTGTCATCTTTCGTAAGACACTCAAAAGGTGTCCAAAGATTCTACAAGTTCAATGGATGCTGCTACATGTTCTCACCTATTTCATAGCAGATGCTTCCATGTGCCACATATTGAGATTCACATAAAATATATTAAGGCAAATTTCTAAGGGACAAACAACTCTTTCAGAGGAAACTCAGAAGTCAACGTGAACCGTTGTAAAAACCTAAAAGGCTAATTTAGAGCTCAAATAACCTTTGCGGAAGATAGGAAAAGAGTAAAAGGATTTCCTTCAGAAAAGTTCCCCCAAAAAAAGTGACAAAGAGACAATTCCTTTGGACAAATTGTCTGAAAAAATTTATTCAAAATTTTTCTCTGAAGGAAAATTCCAAAGAAATAGAAAACCTACAATGCTACCATGTGTCCCTTAGAAAGTCACAGTGAAAGCCACCATGTGTCATCTATTGAGACACAATTTAAAAGCAGTGGAACATGCCATGTGTCTCTCATCAAATGCAACAGAAGCTGCCACATGTCATCCTCTATAGGAAACTAATATAAGTCTCGAAGACTTTTCAAAGGTAGCTAAGAGCTTGATGAAAGTTGCCACATGTCAACGTCTACAGTTTCTCCTTTTATATCTCTTTTGCTAAGTAAGGATTTTCGTGAACCTTCATTAAGCTATTGAAGCAAGTGGAAGCTGCCAAGTGTCATCTTTCACAGGGTTCTCAAAAGACTAGCAGAAAACAACTAAGGAAGAAAGTATCAAATTAAATCAAGGACCTGATTCAAATAACCAAAAAAGGAGGAATGATGAGGAAGGACCAGAAACATTTGTGCATCAAATATGTTTCTAGAAGTAGATCGCTAGGTGGATATTGAAAGATGCAAACTTTCAATAGCATGACTTGTTAATCTGCATTGAGAAAAGCAAATGGGTAAATGCCCCTAAATTCCAACATGTCTTCTTAACAAAATTCAATGTAACATGATGTGTTACTATTCCTGAGTCCTTCTTGAAGAGGCTATATAAGGGAATCTCTTTTATTATTTTAAGGATCTCTCTTTGATTATTAAAAACAAAACTTTGCCCAAATTGAAAGGCATTACTGAGACTTTGAGCTCAGATTGTTGATCATATTTTTTTATTGGAATAAGAAAGCAAGTGAATTTTCAGACTTTGTGCTGTGATATCTTTGTTGTTAGGGAAACCGTTCTTATGTATTTTTCCTTAATATATTTTTTGTTCCTTTAATTCAATAAGCAGGATTAGTGAAAGTAGTCAAGAAGGTGTCCTAAAGCTAACTGTGGAGAGAATTTGTGCCCCCACAATTATCTTTAGTGTGTTTTCTTTTTGTTTCTGTGTAGAGGACCTTGGGATGACTTTGTTCCCTCATTGTCCTTTGTATCTCATTCTTAGGCAATTCAGGTGGAGACTTTGTGCTACATCTCAATTTGCTAGTTACTACATCCTTGGTTACATTTTGCGATTACTACCAGGAAGATTCTTGTGGTTTGCTGAATGGTACTTATGAAAGAAGAGGAGTGCTTTCTGTCATTATCCCTAAGATTTCTCCTTTGATTTGTATGCATCATCTCTAAAAAAAGAGAGATGGATGGTTTGTCCCACCCTTGATTATTATTTTTTGTTTATATTTATATATATAGCATATTTATAGGGAACCTCCCCTTGATGAGAGGAGAGATTAGTCCCCTTTTGATGTGGTAAAACTACACATTTGACTAACCAATCTTCCTACTTTGGATGATCAAACCTATTTTGTTTATCAGTATGCTGATTGACAAAATATTCAACCAACAGGATCTAAGCTCAATACAAAAGAATATTATGCCTTTGATCAAATTATTTGATAATGTCTTGCAGTGTTTGTTACATGGCCCTTACACTATTAAGGGATTTAGATTGATCTTGTTTGGGAGTACTTGAAGATCTAGTATGAATAGAAGACCTTGCCATTCCTAGATAATTAACATCCTTGCCAACTATTATAAAACGTGGCTCAACTCTCCTAGTAGATGATAATATGAAATTCAATATTAGGAACCTAGAGGACTCAAAGTGGATCAAATTAAGCATGCCCCTCTCTAAGGATGAATGTTAAGTATTTGTAGCCTTTATAATTGAGTTTGTTAACATATTTCCATTGGGCTATGCTGACATGCTAGGTTTGGAACTTGCCTTCATAGTACACCATCTCATTGTACATACTAATGCCAAATTTAATAAATAAAGAATATGTAAAATACATTCTCATATTGATATGTTAGTCAATAAAGATTTGGATAAAATCTTAGAATCAAGATGCTTTAGGCTGATCGAGTATTCATATTAGATCTCTAACATTGTGCCTATCAGTAAAAATTTAGAAGCTATCATAATCTACACTAATTTTAGGAAAAACAACAAAGCCTAAAAGAAGGATGAATTTTGTATACTAAATATAGACATGATTGTTGACTCCATAGCTATGTATGAAATTCTTTCCTTCATGGATGGAATTTTTAAGATACAACCAGATCTAGATTGCACTAGAGGACCAACATAAGAATAGTGTTCATCACTCCTTCGGGAATGTTTTCCTATCAGGTCATGTATTTCTACCTTAGGAATGTAGGGGATATATACCAAAGGGATATGACTATTATATTCTATGATATGACACATGATATTTTCAAATACCATGTCAATAACATAATAGGTAAATCTAATACATGTGTAGACCACTTGTTTATTAGTGTTTTATATTTTGTTTGTTAATTTATTTTTATTTTCCTTTATGCCTTTTTTATTTATCAATGACCATAGGATTATTACACTTTATTTACACTTGAGTATTGATTACCCATAGTGTGTATTTGAGTTGTTGATTTATGTAAGTTCCTACACTTAGTTTACTGTAGTATATTCACTTGGTAGTTGATTGTTCATAATTTATGCCTAAGTGATTTGTACTTGCATTTAAACAAAATTTTACAGGATTTGGAAACACATTGTTATTATAGTTGTCTATAAATATGATATATAATATCATAAACTATAACAAAAATTAGACCAAAGGATCTATCATAAAATGTACTAAGAAGTTTTCCTTTTATCACACCTAGCAAATCCCAGACCTGCCCAAAAACTACCCAAATGTAGAATAATTAAATGACAACTTAATAGTCATACCTAATAGTTGGGATGTGCATCTCCATACTATTAGGTATCCAAACTTCATGCCTATCATTTTTGTTAACTTATTGTTACTCCATAAGTATGGATTCAATATGTAAGTCCCATTTTTTTGATTTTCCATACTAGGGTGAATTATGTAGACTTTTCTTAATCATATCCATGCGACTGGGGAAAATATGAATTATATCATGGATCCATCCTCCCTATTGGGGCACCACACTTGGTCAATTATTATAACCATCTTTGGTAAAATCATTATTTTAACTCATCTATCCTACTAGGGCACCTCACTATGTTGATGATTGTTATTGCCTTTGGGAAAATCATTGCTTCCCCTCATATCCCCTACTAAGACACCTTTATATGCCAATGATTCTCACCACCTTTTGTAAAATAATCATTTCCACCCCTATTACCTATGGCTTGTATTATTTCCTCCTTTTTGAGGGAATGTTCACCGACTTTATTTGCTTCGCAATCCCTCGAGGGGGCATCCAAGGCTCATCTATCACCTTTTGTGGCATTATCTAAGGCATTAATGAATTTTTCATGATTTGAGAAGATGTTACTATGCCTACGTCCTGAAATGCCTTTCAAAATAAGGTCAAATTGTAGATATCCCATTTTAGCTACAACTGTGCTCCAACCAAACTTAAAATTAATTTGTACCAAACAATACAAATTAAGCCTAGGAATCACTAAATGTCCCAATTTCATCTGCAAATCAAATACTAGTACTTAGAATCATGTTGAGGCATTTATATTTTAGGTATTATCTTTTACATAATAGTAACCTCTCATGGATTTATCTCTAGTCAAATTGTGACCTAAAAAATTGATAGATTGGCCTTTAGACCCATTAAGCAATGCACTTAAACAATTCCTAAAATGTAAAAATGCTATATAGAATGAATTAACTAAGCAAACCCAATTAAATAATTAAGAAAAATTTTAATGTGAAATTAGTGAATATTAATTTTTTAAAAAGGAAAATCTAATAAAATTGAGTTCATGATGATGTCATCATCCTCAACGTCAAGGAATTAAAAATATCTCCATTAAACTCTTAAATTTATAAAAGAGAGCCATGCTTAATAAATGTGATCTTTATACCAAATATTAATTTCTTGTCAACTCCCTAACTTAACTAGAGTTAAAATAAACCTAACCAAAGTTAAATCTAACCTAACTTTTCTTGGGTTAGAGTTAGTTAGAAAACCTATGAATAGAAGTGCCAAGACCATTCTAAAACAAAATCTCAAGCCAAAGATATAATTTGAATTATTGAGAGATAAAACTTTATTGTTATGTTATAATGCAAAATTATTGATAGATTCATACATATTTCCAAAGCCAAGCCAAACATTCCCAAAATGACAAGAATAATTGATGCAAAGATCACCATTATCAAATAATCTTTGAGCACATGACCGAGCAAATTCCTCCAAGGCCAACATGGAATTTTTGATAGTAAGGAGGGTGAATAATACTTGTTTTAACTTCTTTTGTTTGTTACTTGCACTATTATCTTGGTCCTTGAGTGTGTAGGCTTGAACTGTTAGATTTATTTATGTGTTTTATTAAATTTTATCATACCAACACTTGACTAACTCCCCTCTTAGACTCTTATCTGATAGTAACTACTTAAAATATGATAATCCATAATCATATATAACCTATATATCTAAAATTTCATCCATTCAAAGAGATACCATGAGAATCACATGTGTATAACATGGATGTGAAAGAAATCTAGCATAGGTAAATAACCATAATATGTATCCATCAATAAATAATTTTTTTTATTTTATGTTTTATAATGTTTTTCAAATTTATGATTTTATATAAGAAGTAATAATGGGAGAAAAAGCATGTAATAAATAAAAAACACAATTAGGATGGAAGACTCAAAACATCTTACTACTTCCCTCCAAACCTAATGTATTCTGGGGTGGAAATTATAAACAGATATTTTTTCATCATTAGTAAATCTATGAAAGTTTTTATAATGGGATAAATAATCAAAGGGAAAGGGCCAATGAAACATAACAATCAACAAAAAATCAAGAGGATAGGTAATATCAAGGTAAAATAAGGGAAACAAAAGTATCAAAACTAGACTAATATAAGGCATGCAATCAAAATCAAAGGTGAAAATCACATGAAATATTCAAAAAATAGATGAAAATAAGATATGCATAGTAAGAATGATCTATTACGATAAAAATGTATTAATGGAGTACAAAATGCACACTATCATGGATAATCAATGATATGATTTATATTTTCAATATCTATATATCAGAGTCAAATGTCTCATTAAAATATAGTAAAATTAATCATGAGTTTCATAATAAGAAATGTCATCATTTGAAGGAGATATGTGAGAATAATAATCCATGAAATATATAATAACATGCATAGAAATATGTCACAATAAATCAAATGCATAGATATCATCCATATTAAGAGGTTAAAAATCAATCTCGAGATGTGCATATTTATAAAATGTAGGAGTCAATGGTGTAAGTGTAGGGATTCAAGCTCAAATAACTAACATTAGATATGGTGGTAGTATTATATATGTAAGAGATACCATAATTATTGGCTTTGTTATTTTAGACTCAAATGTAGTATTAATTGTAACTGAATGTGGTTTAATAGTATCAAGTATCACACAATGTTTAATTATTCACTCCTTATTAAGTACACTAGATGATTGCATGTGTGATATCATATGTATAGTAGGTATCTCACAAGGTGTGCCATGAATGCTATATGTTTTCTTATCATATAATAAATTGAGACAATAGTGTAATGTATAAGGTATCAATCTGTTTTGGTTAATTCATGGGAATTCAAGTAATAGATATTATGTTCTTTAGTATGGAATGAAATAAAACCTAGCTATGAATGTCTAAGGACCAATTGTAACTACTAGTGTAATATCACCATGTGGTATTTAGGTAATTCAATCATAAATACATGACACCATAGTCATGTTAAGTAAATATATCTTAGTCTAGTCTTGAATAAATAACAATGACATAGTAATAAAATTTTATATAGAACCATTGTCAATTAAAATTCCTTGTGTAGATTTAGATAACTTGCTCTACTAGGGTTTCATATTGGTCATGTATTGCCTCATTTCATCACCTCCCAATATAGTCATACCACTTTTGTGGTATTTTTTGGGTTATTGGAAAATTGAATGTTTATTAATATCCACCCTTTATGTGGATATATATTTTTTTTATGGAACCCAAAAATGTTTTAACTACTATTTGTGATAGTAGGAAGGATGGTCTTGAAGAGCCTCAGAGAGTTCATAATTATATGACAAGGTATATCTTATTATACTCCTTCCAAACCTGATGTATGTTCACAATTTTATTCTATTGAAAATGTATTCAAATGGTATCAGAATAATTGTTTAATATCATATCATTTCAGTCTTATCCCATCTAAAAAATTCCTAAATGCCTAGATTCATATTTACTGCGAACCCTTAGGATCCCAAGTTATTTGTGTTCATAATTTGACAAAGGGATTTTTAATTTGCTCCTTTAAATACCCCTTTAAATTCTAATCCCTCATTTTTAGGTCAAGTTTTTAGTTCCTAAGGAATATGCTTATGAGTGTGTCCCTTTGGAATTGTACTTTAAAATTCTCCAACCACGCTTCCCATAAGATTCCAATTTTGATTGAACTTCCTAAAATTTCTCTTCCTCTATGGTATTTTATTGAAGATATTACTAAGATCATAAGACACTTTTATATGATTAAAGCAAGTTTCAATTTACACAACACAATAAAAGTGTTTACATGGAGGTTGACTTGACCAAGGAATTAAAAGAGTCCATCGACATTCATGTAGGGCTAGAATGTTAGATGTATAAGATCATATATTTTAATATGAAAAATAAATACTTTTTGTTCTAATTGATCAACCATAAGATACTTGATTATCATAGTATGGGTTATTCAGAACCCTTTGTTAAATAAGAATAACTTGGAAAGTAAAAGGTGTCCCAAAATAGTGATGGTAGGATAATGTTGGCTCCCAAAAAAACCATTGCCAAAAATAAAGGTGTTATGCCAAATCATGTCCCCCTATTTTAAATGCTCCCTTGAGGAGTGAAAGGATAAATTTGCATCTGTGTTAACCCTACTCTATATTTTATAGCTTCTCATAGCTAAGTTTCATAATCTTCTCAATCACATATTACTTTCCCCTATACTAGGACATCCTCTACAAGTGAGCCTATCCCTTACCGATCAATTAGTGTGACCCATGATAGTTTAGATTATCCTTGAGATAATAAGTCGGATAAGATATCCTACATATTTATTGGGTATTTTATTCCAAAAATCACTCTTTATTGCGTAACTAGTTTGTAACCCTTGAATCTAGAGAAAACATAGAGGATGGTCAGAGAGATCTATTCATGAAAGACTCCCCCCAATGAATTTAATATCATGTAATGTTCAAGGTCGTATAAAATCTTCTCATAAATTTTTTATGCATGCTCCCTATCATCAATTGGAAAATTATTATTTTATTTATCTATGATAAGTTAATATTTTATGTTTTCTTTTGTGAACAACTCTAAAATGTATTCCATGTGATGCATATTATGTTTACACTTCACATGAATATGGATGTGGTAGCACCAATATCTTAATGTCTGATAAATTTACCCCTTTAGTTTTTTGCCTTTGCTAAATATTTGTCAAATTGATTTATTTGGGGTTTTCTTGACATCAATGGTCAATCATTGGCAGTTCTCAACATTTACACCCAAAACAATGGCCATGACAAATTAACATTATGTTAATGGCTTGCTGAAAAAATATTTTTTCCATATGGATTATTGGTGTTGACTTTAATATGATTGACATTATCAATGTAAAATTTGGTGTCCTTTCCAAGAAATAGTGTAAGGGATAATGTGAATCTTGGTGTTATTTCAAAAACTTTTAGGGTTTGTACACCCACTTCTCTAGTAACACTCATTAAATATCTCACCTCAATTTACTTATTCCAAATACCACACTAGTGAAAATAGGGTCATAAAATAGTTAAACCTTTTCATTATTTATGAGAAACATGTGTTCTATTTTTCTCTTTTATATGAACAAGATATTACTATCCATCCATATTTTTTCATTTCAAACCATAGTTCCATCACTTGCAAATTGGAGTGTAATGATGGTAGTTTCAAGGTGCCACATAAAAAATATTTTATAGACACATCCCTCTTCTACCTTAAGGGAACAATCCATCTCATTAATAGATTTTGGAACCTTATGCCACATCCTTCACATGCTACTAGTTAAGTTGAATGGTGGAATGATGTGATCAATCACATCGCTAATTTCCTCTACCAATATAGAAAATAGGTTGTCTAGGTCAAGAATTATGATGATGACAATATGATAAAGGAATAAACAATGATATCATCTCTTATTGAACATAGTTCCTTTTATTTACAATTGAAATCCATGGCTACTTCTCTAAATCATAAGATAAATTTTTTTAGACAACCTTGTAACCAAAAGGGATCAAATTTGAGCTTGACTAAATTGGGTAAAATTTAAGGATTGGGCCTCAAAAGAGTTTTTAAAATCCCTTTGGGCCAATGAGGATAGGGATAAAATCAAAGATACTAAGCTTCTTCAACATTGTCTTACCTACCTGCCTGAAATCTCCTCAACTTTGGTAGACCACTATAAACTAGTGTTTCAAGCATAAGGAGAGACTATGGAAAGGGAACATGTTTTTCAATAATATTTAGATGTGGTATCTACAAAAATTAGAAATTCTAATATAAATATTAGTGATTCAACTCTAACAATGAAGTATCTCTTTCATTTAGTCTGATGCATGGAAAATGACAAATCCATGGGTATCGATGGATTCCCTGAGTTTTACAATGCTAAATTGCATTTTTAGGCCTTGAAATATCAAAATTTTACAAATAATACCTGTAAATTAAATCCTTAAGTGCTCTCATTAACAATTTAAATATCAAATTCATTCCCAAATTTAGATATCCTTAGCTCATCATTAGTAAGTGGCTCATCACTTTTATCAATGTGTCTTGGAAAATCCTTGTCAAACCCATTATAAATTATCTTTATTGCATTCTTGCTACCAAAATAAAACCAAAATAGATGTTGCATGCATATAGAGGGTAACTAATTAAGTTTAGACTTCTATTTTATGTTTTTTGGGTTGGATACTCACCCATGGACACACATTAAACACATCACTCAAACTTGTCATATAATAAATATATTCATTGAATTTGTATTCAAAAACATTACATGAATGAAAGATCTATCTCAAAATTTGTATCTCACACACTTAATTTGATAATATTATTACATTAAATGAATAAGTATCAAACTCTCTCACTATCCCTCCTAAACATGAAAAACACTTTGCTTACTCTTAGTTTTGTTCAGGGATACCTAAGTTCTACTACTCCTTTATAGCTCGCTTACTTATTTTGAACTAAATTATTTCATTTATTTGAATATTCCAATGACATCCCTAGATTTTTGGGGTGTCCTTTTTAGCTTACATAACCTCAAAAAATGCACATGAGTTTGGTAGCTTTCAATTTCCAAAACTTTTGGGATTAAATGCCAAACCATCAGTAACAAATCCTTTAAAACATCACCAAAAAAATATAATTACACATAGTTGTCATAAAATAACATAGGACCTTGTGAAAACAAAAATATAAACACCTAGGTTAAATAACAAAGCTCCAAGTAACCCTATAAATATCTAATATAGATGTGTTTTTTTGATGAAGAATCAATTTCATTGGTTCTTAGATGCTCAAGTGATGTGCTAGGTCAAATAAGATCTATCATAACTCCCTAAAAATTAGTTTTATTTCTCCAAGTCATCTAAAAATTATCACATAACTAATGATATACATCTTTTATGATCTTAAGAAGTCTTTCCCACCAATTTGTCTCTACACTAAAGAATCATCTTACCAAATGTCTTGAACTTAAGAGTCAATTCAGATAGACAAAATCTTAGGAAATATATCCAAATTGTTGTGTGCCAAATAAATAATTTTACAACATAATTCTTAAAGGTTCTTAATATCATTAAAATAACTTAATGGATAAAACACAAGAAAAAACCTAAATTAACATATTTTTTGGGTGATGCAAGATTTGATGAACCCTTCAATGCTCCTACATTAGACACTTAAGGTTTGTTTAAATGTTATATACTACTCACATAGATGGAATAAGTGGTAGAACCAATATTTTTACCACAAATCATAATGGCCATGGTGTTCCCTTCCAACACACCAAGTAATTTAATTGACTATCTCTCTTTATCTTCCATTTACATCTCCCTATTGTTGGCTTCAATTCAATATTATTATTATGATATCTCATTGATCCTCCTTTAGTGGGGCTATATCCACCATAGTTTGTCCTCCTATGTTAAAGGCTTATATTCTTTTCTCTCCATCCTCTTTTGGGATAAAACTCACTTCATCTAACCACATCCACCAAGATGTCCCCTAATTCATCTTAATTTATCTAATGGGATTAAACTCAATGATGATCAACCACCTCCTCCTAAATCCATCTTGGAATTACTTAATCACTTTGTAGTCTATTTTTGGATTATTAATTATATCACTCTTTACAATTTTCAGCTCATATTATCTAATAGATTCCATCTCTTCTCTTTCCACCATCGTATTATTTGTGTCTTATTCATTTATAAGAGTCTTAAAAGACTCTTCTTCTTCCTTAAATTATGATTCACACAGTTTAGTTGATATGAAAATCAACTACTCCTCTTTAATTTATTTATTTAGTTCATAACTTTACACTTGTGCATTCACCTATTCACATTAGTAGGCCTATTTTAATGCCTCCTTTCTATGCATATCTTCACCTACACACTATTTATAGTCATAAATTAGTTTATAAACATGATACTTATAGTAACCATAGGTTCTTCCTCCATCATTACAATTTCATTAGATGATATAATAATTATCTCTTGCTTATCTTCCTCTTGGATTCTATTAGAAAATTAAAAAAATAGTTTCTATTTTTACTCTTCTTCATTAATCATCCTATTTATATCATCTATAGGAAGTTTTTTATCTCCTTACTTCACCACTTCCATGACATGTGCAAATAACCTTTCACTCTCCTTGTTTATATGCCAAAATATCATATCTTAAAATATAAGAGCCTCTTCTCCAACATCTAAGATTTTCTTCCACGTGTGCCACACCATTGGCATAAATATTCTTGGTAGGACCATGTCCACCATATCCATATCATTTTTTTATATAATTTCACATTCAATAAACACATTAAGGTAATATAGAGTTCCTAAAAACACTTCTTCTAACTCTTCATCAGAGTTTAAGGACATGGTGTCCAAATATTATCTACTACTAACATTATCCTCACATATTTCTCTCTCATGATGGACTCACAAAGTCCCATTTTAAACAATCTATATGGTTATTCTCTCCTTGAAATTATTTTAATTTCCCTCTAATTCACATGGTTAGTATTCAACCATACTCTTATTATGTGCATTATATTGCACATCAACCATATCTATTGTATCCTTCATGTAAATATGAAACTACTCATAGATTAATTATTCATTCACAGCTATAGTTTCATTTAAGGAAAACTATATCTTCCCTTAGTTGTATTCAATCCTTATTCCCTCCAAAATAGAAAAGACAAATAAATTGCCTTCATTCACCAAGAAAAATTATAAATATTCCCACTTATGGGATACTATAAAATCTTTACCATCATAAATCAATGGGTATCCTTATTTAATTTCAATAAATATCACCTCCATGTCCTTCCCCTCGTTGGTTTACTCTTAAGCATCTTTATCTTTTTTATTATAAAAATATGATTTCGGATTCTAGCAAAACTCCTAATTAGTATTTTTTAAATAATAATTGAGATTATCAAATGGAAATCCCACTCTCTTTTTTTATTTTAAGGCAACCTCCTTCTCCTCATTCACATCATTCTCCTTGTACTTCTAAAATTAAAATTGAGATGCTGACATGGAAACTCCCCTCTCATATTTCCTTTCATGTAAATTTATTTATTCTCCTCTCTCTCAAACCTCAAGACATGAATATTCTTCATCCACTGTACTTGTATTTTTGGGTTTATAACATCACTGATAATTTTGGAAACAATATGTTACCAAATCTTTATCTTCTTATTTACTTTTCCTTGACTCCTCTCTTGGAGAATTCTTTAATACTTAGCTAAAATTACACATAATATCTTACTTGAAACATTTATCCTCATGGGGTATTCAATGTTATTATCTTAAAAATACAAGTTTAACAATAATATTGATTTCATGAGCTCAGTTAGGATTTCTTTAACATAATTTTTTTCTAGTGGGCTTACCTTTTTCATTCATAATGACCTTTGCTGGTATGTTTGCTCAGATAATTTTTTTCCCTTAAAATGATCAGTATTTTTCTAAAGCATCAAAACTTTCTTACAGGTATAAAAATCTTATTATCAATTCTTATACATCTTCGATAATCACAACTACAACATTTCCTCTTTGTGAAGTCTCCATCATTTCTAATCTTTCTTGGAAATATTTCAACATTGTTGTCAAGTCTTATACTCCTCATTCTCTTATTTTTGTGGCATATATCCCCAATAAGTAGTATTCTCTTTAAAAACTTGAAATAGACTAAAAAGGAAGATGTTATCTCTCTTTATAAAAACTTTCAATACTTATCTCACATTTGAAACAAACTTATTCTCTATCAAAGGCAAACTTCTTTTTCACAACTTGTATCTAGCTGAAACGAAATTATTTTTCATAGCTTTCAACTAACTAACATAAGATATTCATGCACTAAACCCAATAGGCAAATAATTTATATGATATCAAATGGTGAAATCACAATGAGGGTAACCAATTAAGGTCAACATTTCATTTTGTGTTTCTTGGGATAAACATCAACCATGGAAACTCATTAATCACATACCTCCGACTTGACATAAATCACACATATTCATTGAATTCCTATTAAATTTATTTCATGAATGAATAATCTCACTAAAAATATATCATACATACACTTTATTTCATAATATCATTGCAATACATGAAGTTTCAAACTCTTGCATAGTCCCTCCTAGATTTGAAAAATAATTTTATTATTCTCTATTCTATTAATAAAGAGCTGAGCTATACTTCCCCTTCATAGTTCACTTACCTATTTTAAACTAAATTATTTTAACAATATGAATATTCCTTAAACATGACTATATTTTTATGTTGTCTCTTCAACATCCATAACCTCATAAAAATTTACAAGAGTTTGGTAGCTTTCAGTTTCAATAAATTTTGGGATTAAATTCCAAACCATCAACAACATCTCCTTCCAAATGTCAAAAAACAAGGATGGTCACATGTAGTTGTCATACAATAAATTATAACCTTTATACAATAATAAAATTGACACATAGGTTAAAAAATTAATCTCCAAGTACCTCTATAATTCTCTTCTACTCATGCTATTCTACATTGAGGAATCAATCCTTATAGATATTGGATGCTCAAGTGATGTGCCAGGTAAAATGATAGATGTAATAACTCCTTCAAAATTATATTTGTTTATCCAAATGATTTGATAATTAATTTATATATTATACTATACTTGTTATATGATACCAAAAAGTCTCTTCTACTAGTTTTCCTCTACAATGAAGAATTACCTTTCCAAATGTTTGTGACTTAAGAGTCAACACAAACTGATGGAAGAATTGGAAATATATTTTAAATATTGTATTAAAATTGAATAATATTACAACATAATTACATGAGGTTAAAAATATCATTAAAACAAAGAAATGGATACAACACAAGATAAAACCTACACTATCATATTTTTTGGGTAATGTAAGATTGCACCAAACCTTGAATCCTTCTACATCAATAGAAATGATATTAAGAATATATACACTTTAGATAATATCTTAGAATTTCTAGAAGGAATGGAATAGGTGATGACCTCTCATTAGTTAACCATATTAATCAAGCTATAATTTTAGAAGGCATATGATATAATTGAGTGGAAATTTATTCTAACCATGCTTTAAGCCTTAGGATTTACATGTATTGTATGAAGAGATAATTGGTTATGTAATTGACCATAGGGATTAGTGAGGATCATCAAGGGTATTAATATTCATGTTCATTCTTTTCAGCTCATAAATGACCATTTCAAAGATGATATATTTATCACTCTTGATGAAAAAAAAGATTATATCAAAAAGGTACTGAACTATCTTGATATTTTTAGTAAAGCCTCAAGTTATAAGCAAAAATGGGTGAAAAATCAACGCTTCAAAAAAATTATGATACATATGATGGATTGGATTCAAAAATATAATTGTAAGTGGATTAAAAAAGGAGACAATTTTAATTTCTTGTTAATATTTTTTTCCTTTAATAACTCTCCCTCTAATCTCTAGCAACATGTCATTGATGAAGTTGATAAAAAGGTGAAGTATTGGATCTTGGGGACTCTCTCCTTGGATTAAAAAAAATAAATTTTGTTATAACATTATGGAACCTCTCATGTTTACTATTATTATTATTATTATTATTATTATTATTATTATTATTATTATTATTATTATTATTATTATTATTATTATTATTATTATTATTATTATTAGTCCCCTCTCTAAATACATGTATGATAAGTTGGCTAAAGTTACTAGGGATTTACTATGGGCCAATGCTAAAAAAACATATGGATATAAAATAGTCTCTCGGGATATTTATGTTCTTCCTCATGAGAAAGGTGGCATGATCATTATTTAAGTTTATAATAAAAAAATTTGTATGTGTGCTAAATGGGTGGTCTGATAAAATGAAATCAATGAGGTTTGTAAAATTATTCTATAACACTGCATTGCCTCTAGGTCACCTTATAGTAAAGTTAGTTGGGAAAATTTTAGGTTTCATACACTAACTGTTACCACTACCTCCATCAATATTGAGGGATATTTTTTTTCTAAAAACATTTATAAATATTTTAAAGCTATCAAACCATATCTTAAATGTGTGTTTGATGGTTTTTGGAGTGACTTATCCTTCAATGACAATAATATGTGGTGGTCCCCTATTTTGACCAGTTAAAATCTTCTCTTATTAGAATTCATAGGTATTAATTATTTGTGTATTTTTAAAATGTACATTTTATCTCCTTCTAAAGTAAAAATACAAATTAAAAAATTATATATATCCTTCCATTATGTGCATCCAAGAGATAATGCATCAAGTCATGTTGTACAAGATGTGTTAACAATCTCCATGGGATTTGGTGAAAAGGATAGTGATGGAAATATGACATTCAATTTAATAACTAATCTCCAAGTCTCCTATATAAAATTATGAGTCCTTCCTCTCTAGGTTTGGATAAGTTAAATAGGGTCTTCATTATAAATTACTGACCCTATACTTTGATTTCTAGAATTAATAAAATTTTGAATGACAAGCTTGAAACAAAGATATATCACTTTATTTGGTGCTTGTTTTATCAAGGTATTCCTATTTGGAAGCATATCCTTCACATTAGGATTTCTAGACCTAAGTGTCCTACCTATTAAGTCCCAAGTCCTTTAAAATTATATTTTATACTTATCCCAAAACCTAATCTACTTGTGACCATATCCTTTGCCTATTTTATCCCATTCACCTATAGCCATTTTCTTATAAAATGGCATTATTTGGGGATGATGCATAGTGGATGGCCTATATTGTATTAAAATTTAATAATATTACAACATAATTACATGAGGTTAAAAATATCATTAAAACAAAGAAAAGGATACAACATAAGATAAAACCTACACTATCATATTTTTTGGGTGATTTAAGATTGCACCAAACCTTGAATCCTTCTTCATCAATAGAAATGATATTAAGAATATATACACTTTAGATAATATCTTAGAATTTATAGAAGGAATGGAATAGGTGATGACCTCTCATTAGTTAACCATATTAATCAAGCTATAATTTTAGAAGGCATATGATATAATTGAGTGGAAATTTATTCTAACCATGCTTTAAGCCTTAGGATTTGCATGTATTGTATGAAGAGATAATTGGTTATGTAATTGACCATAGGGATTAGTGAGGATCATCAAGGGTATTAATATTAATGTTCACTCTTTTCAGCTCATAAATGACCATTTCAAAGATGATATATTTATCACTCTTGATGAAAAAAAAGATTATATCAAAAAGGTACTGAACTACCTTGATATTTTTAGTAAAGCCTCAAGTTATAAGCTACAATGGGTGAAAAATAAATGATTAAAAAAAATTATGATACATATGATGGATTGGATTCAAAAATATAATTGTAAGTGGATTAAAAAAGGAGACAATTTTAATTTCTTGTTAATATTTTTTTCCTCTAATAACTCTCCCTCTAATCTCTAGCAACATGTCATTGATGAAGTTGATAAAAAGGTGAAGTATTGGATCTTGGGGACTCTCTCCTTAGATTAAAAAAATTAAATTTTGTTATAACATTATGGAACCTCTCATGTTTATTATTATTATTATTATTATTATTATTATTATTATTATTATTATTATTATTATTATTATTATTATTATTATTCCCCTCTCTAAATACATGTATGATAAGTTTGCTAAAATTACTAGTGATTTATTATGGGCCAATGCTAAAAAAATTATGGATTTAAAATAGTCTCTTGGGATATTTATTTTCTTCCTCATGAGAAAGGTGGCATGATCATTATTTAATTTTATAATAAAAACATTTGTACGTGTGCTAAATGGGTGGTTTGATAAAATGAAATCAATGAGGTTTTTAAAATTATTCGACAACACTGCATTGCCTCTAGGTCACCTTATAGTAAAGTTAGTTGGGAAAATTTTAGGTTTCATACACTAACTGTTACCACTACCTCCATCAATATTGAGGGATATTTTTTTTCTAAAAACATTTATAAAGATTTTAAAGCTATCAAACCATATCTTAAATGTGTGTTTGATGGTTTTTGGAGTGACTTATCCTTCAATGACAATAATATGTGGTGGTCCCCTATTTTGACCAATTAAAATCTTCTCTTATTAGAATTCATAGGTATTAAATATTTGTGTATTTTTAAAAGGTACATTTTATCTCCTTCTAACGGAAAAATACAAATTAAAAAATTATATATATCCTTCCATTATGTGCATCCAAGAGATAATGCATCATGTCATGTTGTACACGATGTGTTAACAATCCCCATGGGATTTGGTGAAAAGGATAGTGATGGAAATATGACATTCAATTTAATAACTAATCTCCAAGTCTCCTATATAAAATTATGAGTCCTTTCTCTCTAGGTTTGGATAAGTTAAATAGGGTCTACATTATAAATTACTAACCCTATACTTTGATTTCTAGAATTAATAAAATTTTGAATGAAAAGCTTGAACCAAAGATATATCACTTTATTTGGTGCTTGGTTTATCAAGGTATTCCTATTTGGGAGCATATCCTTACACATTAGGATTTCTAAACCTAAGTGTCCTACCTATTAAGTCCTAAGTCCTTTAAAATTATATTTTATACTTATCCCAAAACCTAATCTACTTGTGACCATATCCTTTGCCTATTTTATCCCTTTCACCTATAGCCATTTTCTTATAAAATGGCCTTATTTGGGGATGATGCATAGTGGATGGCATATATAGTTTTTTATGTAATTTGTTCAAAACTATCATCATATTTAAATTATGGAAAGTTAAGATTTCAGCCTTGTTTAAGAATGATGAACCATATTTTCTCTTTTTTATTAATGAAAAGGTGGTTGCTATCTATTTATATTTCAAGTAGATACAAAATCAATAAAAAAGGTGGATTTGGAGCTCCAACATATAAAATATTTGGTCAACCACTAAGGAACACTCTTAATACCATAACCCACATCCTCTTGGACCATCTAGGAGATAAATATCCTTACCTAGTACCCCATCACCAAAAAATTCATTCGTACAATCATAACCTTTTATCCACTTATCCTCCTATTTGATGAGGGTGGTTATGCTTCTGTCATGTTTTATTTTTATGAACCATCAATCTAGATGGAGTTCATCTATATATGAGAGTGGTCCAATTATCATTTTTTTTATAACCACCTCCTATTTGGGGTATTATAATTATTTGGATCTCATAGATTGTATTTAGAATGGTTGTGTGGTAGTTGATTCTCATCATATTGATCCTTCTGATTAAAGTGCATAGGCACCTAAGGATTATTTTCTACCTCCTCCTTCTAGGGATACAAGTCATTCCTAATTATTTTCAATTTATGTTGTTATTTTAACTTTCTTAGGTCACTTTCCTCCATGAAATATTTTATGATTTTATAATGTAAGACACTTTTTTACTAGCATGGAGAGTGGTTCATGATATTCCTTTGGTCACCTTATTATTGTAACTATATTGCATATTAGTTTTTCTTAATTAATATTATTGATGTGTTTCAATAGTTAAACTTCGTGCGTACTTGAATGGTCATGTGAAATAAATGTGTGAATGTTTATAGGAGATTTATTGTATCCATCATTAGTTATCTCTTGGTCATATAAATTAAAATAATGTGTTGTATGTAGTGAAATTGAAACCATGCCAATGATTTTATCAATCTCATGTTCATGTTAAATAGTTCAATGTTCAATAGACTTTGCATATGAACATTGTCTTTCTTTATATAATTATTTTTCTTAGATAGGTTAATAATACAGGTTGATGGGTTACATAACCTTAAAAAAGATAGCAGTAGATAAGAATGAAAAATAATAATAATAAGAATAATAATAATAATAATAATAATAATAAAATAGAATAACTCCTAGTACACAATGGGATAAACCACCTTTAGCCTAAAAGTCACCAAGATTTAGAAAAAAACCATAATAGACCAAAAATCTAAACAGATGACACCAACTATTCTAAACTAGAGTAATAGACCAAATTCTTGGTCTTAGTGCTATCCAATTTATTATTCTTCCCTCTGGGTTGGTTCCCAACATCCTATTGTATCTCCTCATCTAATTTATTTCACTCTGTACCAATAATATTTACCTCCTCCCTCCCCTGCTTGGTCTCCTTTTTATTTTCCTCCACTCTGCCTATGTGAGTAGTCCTATATCCCTAGGGATTAATCTCATCCATGCTAACATTTTCCTTGCCAAATATTAGATCAGAGGTTCCTTGAACCAAAAGGCCTTTTAACTTTTTGAATTCATCTACAATTTTTGAACACAATAGTTTATAGATGGCCACCTTGGTGTGTAACTTTTCAAGGGATTGCTCAATGTCTTCCTTAATCTTGGGATTTAGGAAAACCCAACCCCTACTACTAACTAGGGTCACAAATTTGAGAGCCCCCATGTCATTACCTCCTAATTTATACTCCTCTTGCATATAATCTTCTCCAACATCTACATTCTTATTACCTACATTCCTTGCTTTCTTGGACTCAAATTTCATGAAAAATTCCTCATCTCTGCCTGCATATTCTTGTTCACTAGTAATGTTAATTTCTTCTATCACAAATTTTGACCACAGGGGTTTTTCTTTTTTAACCAACAATAAAATCAATCCTTGATTTATAAGATCCATTAAGGGATTGTTCTTAAAATTCAAAATTGAGGATTCTAAGGATTTCAAAAGGAATAAAGGGAGACTAATAGTGTGACCCCTAAAGTGGTTAAGTAAAAGAAAGTGATATGAAAATATTACCATATGCTTCCCTTCTAATGTGATGTAGCGCATGATATGTAGGCATGTGCCTAGCCACTTTCTTAGTAGGTCCATCCTCATAAACCCTTTTAGTGATGAAACCTTTGGCTTCTTCTTTTCCATATTATTGGTGGGTGATAAGTCTAGTGTTTGAATCCATAATGATTCCCTTGATAACTCTAGATGTTCTAGTCATGTCAATAATACTACTCAAAGTTTCAGCCATAATGATAAACAAATATGGAGAAAGTGGATCTCCTTTTCTAAGACCTCTATCTACTAGGAATAAACCTCTAGGAACTCCGTTGATAATAATAGAGAATATGTGGGTGGATATGTAGGAAGTAATTAGATTTCTAATAGTCCGATTAAAACCAAACTTTAGGAGAATTCTGTTAAGAAACTACTAGGAGACTCGATCATAAGCTTTATTCATGTACAAATTGAGGAACATTAATTAATGGGAGAAATTATCCATGGAGTAGATATTTTCATGGGTAATAATGATACAAAACAAGATATTTCTGATGAACATGAAGTCCCCTTATTTTTCCACAATTAATTTTGTCGAGCAACATTTGAATTCTTAAAGATAGTCATTTTGTGCAAATTTTGTAAAAGGTAGAACAAAGGCTGATGGGACTAAAATCTAAAGTTAATTATCCCCCTGATTCTTAGGGATGAGACCTAAAAAGGTGTTATTGAAGTCTTGAAGCATAGTTCCATCTTTGAAAAATTCAAAAATAGCCAAATAGACTTAATTTTGGATGATATCCCAGAAAAACTAAAATACTAATAGGTGGAACCCATTAGGTCTAAGGGCTTTATCCCCTTGCAAGGATAAAACAATGGATCTAATTTCTTAATTTGAGGGAGGGGAGAGAATGGTGCATTGTCTTATTGGGAGATGAATCCTTTTATGATATTAACCACTTGATCTTCTAATTGAGTAGGCTAGGAAGGGACAAAGGCTAGAATATTTTTGTAAAAGTTAACTATTTGAGACTCAATGTCTTTTTCTTTCATATACTAGTTACCATCTTCTCCCTTGCTTTCCATGATGAAAGTATGATAAAAAATTTTGGACACTAAATTATGGAAGTACTTAGTGTTTATATCTCCCTTCTTTAGCCAAATCTTCCTTGATTTTTGGTGCTAGTTAGTTTCTTCCTTAGATTCCAGGTTGTGGTAAAGACTTAGGAGATATTTTTATTTTGTATGTAAGGAAGGGGAGAACATAGAAACATTGATTTCTAGCTCAATTATACTAATTTCCTCCTTTATATAACATTTTAAAATAAATATGTTCCCCAAAACTTCCTTGTTCCAGATCTTTAATTTGTTCTTAACATGTTTAAGCTTCATGGCAAGGATGTATATAGTAGATCCATTAACTAAGAACTTCCACCATCCCTTAAGAGAATCTTCCAGTGTCTAATTGGAAATCCACATTTTTTCAAATCTAAAAGTTATACTTTTATCTTTGGACATCTTTTCTCTATAGAACACTAGTGGATTGTGGTTGAAACTGATCCTGGGGAGAGAAGAAAGTGAATTGATAGAATGAAAGTTCTAATGCAAAGAGATCAAAAACCTATCGAGTCTAACTTGAATAAGATTATCACCCAATCTCCTATTAAACCATGTGAATGGGTTTCCTTTTATGTTGACATCATTTAACTCTACTTCAATAATAAACTCAGTGAACTCCAATATACTATCATTAAGGGAACATGTTCCCCTTTTATTTTCCCCTAGAGTTAGAGGTAAATTGAAGTCGCCTACCACCATCTAATTCTAGTCTTAAAAAATATTCCTAATGTCTATCATATCCTTCCATAATTTTCTCTTATCATTCTTGGAATTTGGAACATACACATTAGTGAGAACCCAATTTATTTTGGTGTAAATTTATTGGAAAATAACCATGATATAAGAGTCAGTTTCTAAGAGGGAATTGTCTTCAAAAACTGAGGGGTCTCAAAACATCACCAAACCTCTTGAGGAACGTATGAAAATTCTACTAATGCACAAAGCTTTATCCCATATATTAATTTTATTATTCATAACTTTTTACACAAACATTTTAATTTCTTGAATAATAAACATATTAGGTTTGTGATTAATGACCAAATTTCTTGCCAACCTCTATTTCTCAGGGTTATTCATCCCCCTTCTATTCTAGAAAAATATCTTCATTTCTTATTTCTTGGGAAGTGCCTAAGGGTCATCTACGTGCCATTTTCCACATACTTATATGTTTCTTCTATTCTAGAGATTTGATTTGTTGGTTTACCTAAATATTTCTATTCTTTTCCAACATCTTCTTTTTTCCTACCTTTTTTCTATTGGAAATTTTTCCACTATTCCTTAGTGGATTCCTTGGATATCTTAAAGTTTTCCACTTTGCTTACAGAAGAACATTAACATTCAATAGGGGATAAGGGCTTAAGCCTCCTAAGGTAATTGGTTGGTATTAAAAGAATCTGTGAAGGCACTATTTCTTGAAGCATTAGATCTTTGTCAAGAAGTAAAGATTCAAAAGTGGTGGTAGATGGTGAGCTTTAAAAGTGTCTCCTTGTGAGTCCTTAAAATATGAAGATGGAGTAATAGGAGATGAAAACACAAATTTATCTATAATTTCTCTTAGGGGAGGAGTGGCTCTGATACTCTTGGATGCCTTTAGAGGAATTATGGAAGATACTTGACTTAAACCAGCCCAAGGAGGGCTAAGGATCTTCAGAGTAGTAGATGGTCTAGGAGGATCTCTATTTGAGAAATTTTTACCCAAGTTCAAAGGAGACAAAATGGGTTTAGGAGGGAGATAAGAGGGGATTTGAGAGGGTAGGAGGGATTGTAGATAGTGGGGGGATAGGGGGAGGATTTTGGGCAAAATGTTTCTTAACCTAGATAGAAGATGGGGGAATGGGTGAATTCTTGTTTAGGGGGTAATTTTTTGATAAGTGATTCATAATGTCAGAAGTTTCATATATTTATGACTCTCTTTGAAATTCTATTATTTAGTTCTAGACCCCATATTTGGATTTTATCTTGATGGAATGAATCAAGGGTTTATCTATTAGAATGAACATGTAAACATGAGCAGTTAGGAGTCCAAGTCTGGATCTAATCATAAGATCAAGGGAAATTAGTTTGTTGAGGGCCCTAACAATTCCCAATATAAACTATATTTCCTAGAATTCCAAAGGCATCTCTGGTAATCTAATCTAGACAAGAACTTCTTCCATGATGGTGTTATCCATGTTAAGGACTAACTTCAAACTTTTGAAGGTTGATTATAGATTTACCCATAAACCAAGGATATCTAGTGAAGATCCTTATGTAATCTTTAGAATGGGAAAATTTAATCAAAAAAAATTTATTGGGCATAACAACAATGTCTATTTGACCCTTGGGTTGCCACTTAAGATTTGCCCACTTTTGAAAGGAGTCTATATTCATCCTGAAGTAGTTGAATTTAGTAAGAATAGAGTTTGAAAAATGTGTCAATTTTTTCAATAGCAATATTTAGAACCTTGAGACATGCCTCATTTTTATCACCATAAGGAACTAGAAAGGAATATTCTATTAGTTTTAAGATGGGATGCTTGTTGACCACCAGATTAACCCATAAAGAAGGTCTTCTTCCTTTGGTGGAATTAGGTCTTGTGTTTGGTGGACCCTGAAATTTATTTGACATGTATACCAAAGGATCCTTCAAGGTGACTAATGAAATAGGATCATCCACCAAGTCTATCATGGTCTGCGAGGGGTCCTTAGGCTTTAGCTCCCATTCTTCCTACCCATCACTTGCATTTAAAAATCTTATGGTAGTCTTCCCACTCTCCATGCAAAATAACAACTTATGTTACCAAATTGTTTAAAGTTTTTGAAGTCATCTAAGATATAATGTTATGAAATATTATATGAATTACTAAATTATTTCAAGTATTAATAAATCATTATGAAAAAATCATTTAATTTAGGATTATGGACTTCTCTCTAAATATTTTTATGAGACATTTAATCTTATATCCAAATTAGAAGCATCAATTTATGGAATGCCAAAAGGCTTTATGATAGACACAAAATAAGCTGGCATTATACCCTTTGGAATGTTTGAGTAGTAAATAATTGATATGATTTAGGTAAATCGATAAAATTACACTCAATAAAGCATATAATAACATTGTGAGGTGGGTCTAGTAAGGTGATAAACTAAAATGTGTTAGTAGAAGTAGGTAAGACATCGTAACATTTTTTGGGAAATTATGTTAATGGTTTTGGTATCATTCTTTTTTTCCAAATTACGTGAATCATTAGCATTATATGTGAATGTTTTATTCCCATTATATTGAGATGTAGTGGATTTACAATAAAAAATTGTTTGTTTAATTTAAAATTATGGATATAAATCTAAATAATGTTGTTATTGATGAGATATTGAATCTTATGTCTTAATTAGAAGCATTGATTTGTGGAATTCCCAAAGGCTTGATGATGGTCTCCTAAATTAAACCTTTTGGAAATGCTTGAGTTGAGTATTATGTAATTGATATGATTTAAGTAAACTAATAACATTAAATTCAATAAATTATATAAGAAATTTGTGAGGTGGGTATAGTAATGTCATAAATTGGAAAGTGCTACTAGTACGAAAGATAATTATATAATTTCTTTGGGAAATTATATTAATGTTTTTGGCATTATTCTTGTTTTCTAAATTAGGTGCATCATTTGTATTAAGACTAAATGTTTTATTTAGAAGTAGTGGATTTAGAATCAATAGTTATATGCTTTAACATACTGGTATATATAAGTTTAATATCATTGTTTTATAGTTTAGGACAAGAACATGTTGAACATGAATTTTTCATTAAGTCTAGAAAATAAATTATTTTATAATATACTTTGAATTTATGTAATAGTAATTTTGTGTGACATTTTTGAAATCATTGTTTTAAATTTAAGAAGATAATCAGCTAGATTTCATTAGTTCCTTGTTTGATTTGTGTAATTGATGAAAATGTGACATTTTAACTAATGTTTATAGAAAAGTGAAATATAGATATATCAGTAAAATCATTGAATATGTTCATCAAACCCATAATAAGGGTATGTGACAAATCAAAGGCACAACTTATGAGACTTATAGGTAATATCTTGGTTATAAGTACATAATTATGTTTAAAACCAAAACAAGTTGTAAAATAGGATCTTTTATGATGTGATGTATCCCCATTTCCACCACCTAATCTAAACATATGAAACTTAAAGGAAGTAGACAAAGAGTGAATAATAAATTTCATAGCCAAATGGTTGTGTAATATATCATAATATGAAACCCCAAAGTTAGGATTTATATATGATTTAGATAATTATGTAAGTTTAAGTCACATGTCATCAAGTTGTTTTTGTATTTTACAATTGAAATATGTACCATTCAATGTAGGATTAACATTGTGTGTATGTATATAGGAATCAATGACTTATTATTTGGAAAATTAGTTATAATGGATGTATGTTTGTTAATTTGAAAATTTACTAGACCAAGGGACTCAATATGAGAATGTGATCATGAAGACACATTGGTCATTGGATTATTAGTTTGAGGAACTTTTGAAGCCTTAGGCTACATAGTAATATAATGATCCACATAAAGAGTCAGTGTAGCACTAGGTGGATAAAAATAATTATAGATAACATGAGGATAACTAACCTCACCACATAATGTATAAGTAGAGATTCTAATATGTGGATTGATATCATAAAATTCATCTTTATGGTTAATATCATAAAAATATTCATTTTCCTAATTATTATTTTGCACTTCAATAAATATAAAAATTATAGAATAAAGTTAATTAGGGGAATTTTTAATATGGAATTTAAAATTATGGTCTTCCATGCCATTAAAAATTAGAATTTTGGTAAAACTATGAGGTTTATTATCACAAACACTATTTTTATCTTCACTAGCATTATCAATAATGGCTTAGGAACATGAATGTACTCACTAAGACATTTGTGTTAATCATTATCATTTATTTCAATGATACAAGGGATGTCACTAAAATGTAATTCAATAAGGACTAGAATATTAGAAACACTAATGATACAAATGTGGTTATGTTAAATCACAAGTACTAACACTCAATCTAGCACTATGCCTACTAGGATTTGTATATTTATAATATTTAGGAACAAGTTATAACCATGAGTAAAATGAAGAAATAAAATCCAATTTGATAAGTATAAATAATATTTAGATAGGAAAATTAGATATGAGGAGAGTATCATACCCCATAAACACCTCAAAAGATATATTCACTCAAGAAAAAAAGACACACGCAAGAAATTATAGAAAAAAGGATTTAATATAGAAATATAAATTAGTGAATAATAACTCTAGAATTTGATCAAAATATGAAAAATCTAAAATTAGATATATACAAATTATTAATTTATTCTCAACAAAATAATGGGATTATTATAAATCTATATGCATTCAAGGATTTAAGGGGTTCACTAAAAATGTTAAAAACATGTGAGATTAAGGTATAACAACTCCATTATAATGGTAAAACAAGATACAAAAGGTAGATCTATAATATGGTAGTATAAATAGTAAATTAGATATAATATTATGGTTACAAATATTAAAAACATGTAACTCAAAATTTATTTACAAGTAATGGAAAATATGAGAATTAAATGAGATGGAACAATCACACCTGGATAGATTTCTTGAATTATAGAAGTCTAACCCTAGTCAAGACTGAATGAATGATCTTTGTTTAATATCTAAGTTGCTCATTGTATGGGGATTGCTTCAATGTTATGATTTCATCACCAATGAGTATATTATTAGGTGATAAATTGGTACTAGGCACCTTTCGAGATAGTGTACTTTATTGTGTAGTTTCATCTACTAATGCCATAAAATACTATACTTTCACTTCTATGAGTTGGTAGGAAGAATATATGAAAGGATGCATTATTTTTCTTTTTACCTAATTCAATAAAAAACACAAAAAGGAGATAGGATATAAATATATGGGTTAGGGAATCTCAAGGGTGTTATAATTACTTATTTTTCATTCAATAATCAAACCCCACATAGTTTTTATGAATGTGTATATTGAATGTGGTGTAATGGTTTCATCTTACTCTTCCCTAGAATCAATGATGAAAGTATAGGCACACTATCCTAACCCTAATTTTTAAAAATATGTAATAAAAAATTGATGTTAACTCATTTATAATAGAAATAGATTTTTAGTAGAGTGTTCATAAATTTAATATGATAAATGATTCTCCTTGATGTGCCTCTTGATTGTTTATCTTGATAAATGGTTAGGAAAAAATGGCATATATAGGAACTCTTAGTACATGACATATAAAAATATCAAATTATGAAAAATATTAATATGCAAAATGTAAAAAATTCATAAATGCCAAATCTAAAAGAAGAAGATTTGGTATAACTTGTTTGACCATTTGAATTCATCCCAAGAAATACAAACACTAATGAAGGATGTAAAAATATTAGAAGACATACATATAATCCTCAAAAGTTGAAATGGTATAAAAATCAAGACATATAGAAGGAAGAAGGTTAAAGATTGAATAATTTGGGGTATGAATAGTCCACAAAATAAATGAATATAAACAAGTGGACCAAGTATGAAAAAAATAGTAAAATATGTTATGGCAAAGGGACTTATAAATTTTTTTGCTATCTAAAATCCACCATTCACATAACTTCATAGATGATTAAACAACCATAACTGGAAATACATTATTCACAATTATTTTATTTTCCATAGATCTTAATCTATGAAGAAACATAATTACATTCAATGCATTTTATGAATTTGTTGGATTCAAAATGAATGAAAAATAATTTCATATGGAACTAACCATTTTTTTCAAATTTATTTAGATAAGATTAAAATAAAAAATTCATCAACCTAATTTTAATTAACAATATGAAGCATAGGTCACAAAATATCATAACCATATAATACTATTGGTGACACTAAAGTTTTTAAGATACATAATTTTTATTTGGCATTCTCATACTAAATATGAACACACTGTCTCTCAAGTGTATTAAGTACAACATGCTCCTTTAAAAATATCTCTTCTATAATATGGATAGTATTGAAAAGAGGTTATTTTAAATATAGACTAAGGCAAGTATAGGATAAAACCAATTCAATAAAATTTCCAATCTAACTGATATTAGTTTCTTGGGTTTTTTATTAGTTTTGTTGAAAACCATTGCCCTTGTTTTACCTACGTTCAATTTTAAACGATCAGTATCATAAAATGAGCTTAGAATGTAGATATGTCTTTCCAGGCTTGAAATAGTATGTGAATTGTGAACAATGTAATCAAAAGATAATAGAAATAGAGATTATTATATCAAAAATAATAAAAACATTATCTATTTTCCTTAAATTTGAAATTTTATCCTCTAATTCATCTATGTAGAAACCAAACAAAGAAATAGAAAGTGGGCATCCTTGTTTAACACCAATGGTTCTTATATATTGACATCTTTTATAGAACCTAGTAGGATGTATAACCTATACAACCACATTATCATAATGTTTTATCATAATAACAACCAAATGGTCTCAAATGTATAGATATTGAAGCCATTGGATTAGAATTTATTAGGGAATAATGTCAAATGCCTTAAAAAATCAACAAATCAACAAAAAAACCTTACATTTTTATTGATTTTATTTAATGATTACATCCATAAATATCAATATATGCTCTATCTTTTCATGATTCCATCTAAAATCCAGTATTATGTTTTCTTTAATTTTCTTGGAATATGCAAATCTAGAAATCAAACTATCCAACAATGCAGAAAGTAACTTACTTAATGTGTTACCAAATGTGACAGTTCTATAATTATTTATATCACATTAGTTTCATAATTTAAATGTGTGATGAATGATGTGAGACATCCATACATTTGAGAATCCATGAGAAGCCACTATATTAAATATATCAATAATAATATTACTAAGACTACGATGAATAAATTTTGATCTTAAGTTCTTAATGTTCTTTGATTTATCTATCTTACCTATGAAAATAGATTATAACACCATGTAATATATAAAGATACCCATACCAAATAATCTATTTCCTACTCAAATTATGATTTTTTTGAAATTTCATAAAGATCAGTGCATAATTATACCAAGTATCCATGTTAGATATAACACAAGAGGATTTCCTTAGAAACAAGGATTTCTAAAAGTACCTAACATTTAAATTGAGAAGTATAAGGGTATATCTTAATTACTTACTATTATATAAAATTTTATTATTTTAAAGATATTTTGATAATTTTTTTTAATATACTTCATGTGGGGATACTGATAAGAAACAAGTGATGTTATCCGATGGAGATATTTAGAACTACTATCAAACCACACTTTGGGATGAAAATATCCATGTGTTAGAGGTATAATCACTGGGGGGTGAATCAATGAGCATATATAATCCAAATTCAAATTCAAACCTTTAAAAAATCTTAATAAATTATCATAAGCATTCATGAAGCATGCACATAATTCATAGTATTGAATAAGAGAGGTGATGCAAGATCAAACACATAATACATGACATATGTGGGAAAGCCTCTTGGGGGAGAAAAACCATTGGAACCTATAATTGGAATACTATCCTATAAGAATAATAACTAATTTAGACCAGTAGTAACTAATCAAATAACTACCATCCATTATTTTAGTGAGACTAGAATCCCACAAGGAGCTACTACACCTGTCTAGCTAAGTTACCACAACAACTAGACCTATAACAAGTTTTACCTTGCAAGGAGGCTAAAACCCCCTAAATGTTGAGTAGCCAAAACAAAAACTATGAATAAAACATCTCCTAGAACATTGAATATCTACCAATCTGATGGAGAAATAAATTATATCAACTTTCTTCAATTCTGCACACTCAATGCGTCCAAACCCACCTTTTGGAACACTTTTCAATTCTCAGCAACAACTCTATCACCAAATTAACAACATGAATAGATGGTAATTCACTTAGTACACACTCTAATATATATATAAAATAATCCACCAAGATTACAAATACACCATCTATCCTTCACTCACTCTCAAGACATCCAAAACATCATTTTGGATCACACTAGACCTCTTCGCTCATCCTCAACATTAAAGGGCACTATTTGGACATCATAAACATTACCTATAGGTCATACACATAGTAATTAATATAGTATACTCATCAAAACAAACATTGGGCACACTCACTCTCTTCTCTTCTTCATTTCAAGGAATACTTCTCTTACACATGCCTCATACAAGTCTAGATATCAACTTCTTTGACTTCACTATTTATGGAGAATTCATGATTATCACCATCTTAGTCAGAAATTAGTCATGACTTAGCCTTTAAGTGTTCTCTAAAATTTATACATAGCTCAATACCATCTTCAAAGGTCATCAATAGCATCAATGGGTCACACTTAAGCAACATCACTTTTCAATTAGGCAATACTAGCCCTTATAGGTATCATGATGACCTATTCTCCATTTTCACACTTCAATGATAAAATTAGAAGGAAAATAACACTTTAAAATTCATATATCCACTATAAATTACCCCTTATTCATCCTAAAATGATCACAGTCATCTCTACTCACCTTTGTGTATGCTTAATCAACTTAAACATAGACCTTGCATACAGGAATACTATGATCGAACACATAGTCAACATCATAAGCTTTTATCATATTTAAGATCAATTGATCACACCTATAAATACCAAAAATATAATATAAAAAGAGACTAAAAAACTCTCCAATATATAATTTATCATGACACATTGAAACAACATTAAAATAAGCTTAAACAACCTTCTCAGGTCACTTGCAGAACATAGTAAAACATATAGTCAACTTTAGAGATTAGTAAATTTCACTATACAATTAATCAGAATTCCTAACTAGATTATCAATATGTTCTTTGGATTCCTCTAAAAAATTTATTTTCACTCTATCAACAAATTCATCTTGGATTAAAATCTATAAGAAAATTAAAAAGCACTAGTTTTTCCCTTTGCAATTTCAAATATTCAAATACCAATGGTCACAGTTAAACCTCAGACACTTTGGAATCATCTCGTGTCCTCAAATATTATATAAATTACACATCATCAAAATTTTTTAAATTATATTTACCTTTAATTTTTATCTCTCATCTTTGGATCTTCATCTTGACTATTTGACTTAATGTGCTCCATCGATCTCCTATATGTAACTCGGTCTTTATCTGTGTTAAACATATGACACCTTAAAATCATCTTGATTAATACACATTATTGATATGTCTATATAAAAACATCCAATCATTATTAAATCTTATAATAATATTAATATTCACCTATTCTCAATGTTAAAATTCTAACACTTTTCCTCATCTCACTTCTTCTTGACATCCTAGAAAAAACACGCTCCATCAAGCTCTTCGAAAGTTGCTTGATATTTAACTTGATAACTAACTATCACTTTGAGATTTTTTAATTGATAAATTACATTATATAAATCTTTAATATCATCCATGAACCATTGTATCTTCATTTCGTCATGATCTTTATCTCTTGAAAAATTAACTAAGTATGGGGACCATTGCAATTTGCCTGGAAGGCCAACTTTGGACCTCAATAACTTTTGTTGTGCTTAGATGCATGATCTAAAATTTGGACCATATGATCTTATCACATAGTATAATCTAAAGATATATAAATATTATCCTAAAACATTTGTGTGTGTAATATATATTTCTATTAATTTGCTTACTCAATTTTTTTCTACCATAGACCAACTATGCATAAAACTGCCTAGAAGGCCAATTTTGCACATGCATATCTTTTGATGTGATTCATTTCATGACCTAAAACTTAGTGAATAACAACAAGGAAAAAAATTTAACAAACCCATATTATCAACTCATTCTGAAACCACCACACATTCAAAACATGACTATATCAAAATCCCTACTCAAATTTTCTTGCCACATGTAAATTTCGCTAAGTATGGGAAAACACTATCAAACTTCCTGGGATCCCAAATTTATACTTTCATATATTTTGTAATTTTTAGTTTAATGAACTAATATTTATCATATAATGTATTATCACATAGGGGAATACATACATATATAAATATGTTCTTGAAACTTTCATATGTGCAAGATATGATGTCACCAAATTACTTGACTGTATTTAAACATAGAAAACACTATCAAATTACTTGAGATCCCATATTTGCACACACATATATTTGGCCATAATTATTTGTATGAATTAAAACTTGAACCATAGAAACATGGGACTAATTTTATGATAACCATATGACCAACTCCCACTGAATCATCCACATGTGGAATTATGACATCATCAAACTGCCTACTCAAATTTTTTACCATTGGACACAAAAAGTGTAGATGAAAACTATGGACTGATAAATGAATTATAATTATGCATAAAAGCACTCAAAACATCCTTGACCTATGATAGGAACTCTTTCATAATCTTGATACTTCAAATTCATCCTTAATCATCTCTAAATAGTCAAACTCTAAAGATCAACCAAGTCAACTTTAAGCACATTAGGACAAGCACATTGCACACTTTGTCATAGTCACTTGGACTATCAAGGAACTTCATCCACTCACTTGGACACCTCCATAACATCACCATGAAATAATTGATAACTATTCAACAATATCCCCCTTTGTCATTGATGTCAACACCCATCCTAAAATAATATACAACTCATCTTCCTTCTCTCTCTTCAAGCACTCTCATAATAGGAAATTTCTCCCCCTTTGACACAATGACAAAGTGGGAACCAAATGATCTTGAAGACCTAAAAATAATACCAATATGAGAATACCATATTATAAATATAGTACAAAATCCCTCTTACCTTTAGTGCATCTCTTCTTTCCTTGATAACTTCCTCTTGCTACATGCCAACACTCTTTTTCAACCAATCACTAAAACCAGTCAAAAAAGAACATATAAAAACATTAAAGTTTGATGGAGCTCACCAAAAAACATTTGAGAGGGACAACCCCTAATATAATATTATTTTCCTAAATTAAATGTGGGATGCATGATGTGAGACATCCATGTATTTGGGAATCCATGAGAAGAAACTATATTAAATATATCAATAATAATATTACTGAGTAAGAGTATGATCAATAAATTTTTCTCTTAAGTTATTAATGTTATTTGATTTACCTATCTTGCCTATGAAAATATATTTCAACACCATGTATTCTATGAAGATACCCATACCAAATAATCTATTTCCTACTCATTTTTGATTTTTTTTGGAATTTCATAAAGATCAGGTGCATAATTATACAAAATATCCATATTAGATATGGCACAAGAGGATTTCCTTATAAATAAGGATTTATAAAAGTATCTTAAATTTAAATTGAGCATTATAAGTGTATCTCTTGTTTAATTACTATTATATAAACTCTTCTTATTTTGTCAGATACTATGACAATTTTTTTGAATCTACTTCTTCATGTGGGATACTGATAAGCAACAAGTGATGTTATCCAATGGAGATATTTAAAAATAATATCAAACCACAAATTGGGGTGAAAATATCCATGTGGGAGAGGGTTTAAATGGGGGGATCATGAATAAAATAAGGGAAGGATAAAAGTTTTGTATTTTAAATAGTTATAGAGGGAAACTCATCTCTTTCATTTATGTTATGAGTATAATTTATATTTATAAGGTTAGTTTTTTAAAAGAAGTAGTATAATAATCATCAAAATTATGGTTAAAGTGAATATGAGTTAGTGGATATGAGTGTAAATTGTTACATTCCTAAGCCTAGGGAATAAAAACTTAAATGAAATTGGTGCATTTTATATAACAACATTTAATCCAAAATAAAATGAGATGTTAATGGCTAAAAATCTATGTTGGTCAAAACATAATCTACCAAAATAGTTAAAGCAATATAAAGACAATAATTAAATTTCATTAAAATATGAAATAAATAGAGTACATTTAGTAATAAAATATCATAATATTATTCAAATCTAATTAAATGTTTTGCATAAGATGAAATGGAATAGTCAATTTAATTTATATAAATGTTCAACACTTCTCATATCCCTTGTAACCTTGATGGTCTTGAAATAAAATAAGAGTGATAATTTTAGGTAACATATACAAGAATTGAATTATCTTAAAAGGATAACACCTCCCATTTATCAAAACTCAGATATCTATAGATAAAGATCAATAGATGGTGATAAACCATCCCTTTCCATGTCAAGTACTGACTATACTATGGAAATTAAAAACTACTATTAAAATTTTATAATATGAAGTTCCTTTGTCAACTAATATCCACACATTTATAGAATGGTGGTCAAATTACTCAACATGAATTTTGGAGAATAAAGGTTCTCATAAAATAAAATAAATACCAACCAAACCTTTTTAGTAAAGAGCTACCCTACACTCAGAGAAACATGTAAATCAAAAAGGGTTTAGTATAATATCATTTCATAATTCATAAGTATTTATGAAAAATATAAATTGTTTATCATAAATATCATCAATTTAAGAACCAATAGGGACCTATCCTACTATCTACCCTACTATTGCTATTGATGCTAGGACTAGTACATGGATATCATTTGCTATTGCTACTAAGACTAGGACTGCTATTATAGGTACATAGTTTGCTATTGGGGCTAATGTTGTTGTTTTTTCTTCACAAGCTTCACCCCCTTTAGAGGATTTGGTGAGTTTTTCACCTCCTTCATCTCGTATTTTTGAGAATGGATATTTCAATGCTTATTGGACTATTTTCCAAAGGAGGAAGCAAGGACTTCCTAAGCACGTTTCTCAGATCCACATTCAAGCCAGGGGTGTTTGACCTGCTAGGTTAGGTTCTATAATTGTTTTCTTTTTTGTTCCTTGTATCCTTGTTTCCTTTTTATATCTTATACTTTTTGGCTTTGTTTTTTGACTACTACTAGTGCACTATTTTTGGCCTATGGGTGGCCTTTTTTTTTTTTTGCCCTGGGGGCTACTTTGTATATGGCTCAAGACCCATTTTTCCTACTAATCTAATAAAAAACATAAATTAAATAAATCATAAAAAATAAATGATAACCTCCTATATTCATAATTAGATCAGGGATACTTAGCCAGGATGGATTCAGATTTAGGAATAATAGATGATTTCCTCTTAATGTGTAGGTAGAATAATTGTGGTGTTTACAATATAGAATCCCCTTTCTAGCTAGTCAAAAAATGAATGGAAATTTCAATTTTATATTTTTAATTAATAATTTACTCGATTAGAACTTTAAAAATATGTGTGATGACCCATTAGGTGAATTTTAATTTTACCAAGTAGCCATTATTTGATGGAAGGAAACCAATAGATTAAAAAACTACCAATGAGCGAGATTGTCTTGAAAGAGTAGCTTTGTTTGAGGAGCAATGAAAACTAAATTAAAATTGTGATGTCAAGATAGATGTTACAAAGTAGGCACACAATAAATAAACTATTGACACTAATTACTTGAAACTAATATATGACTACTTGGTAAAGATGCATTATATTTATCATGGCATCACAAACTAAGCAACAATAACAAGCAAGATTCATGTCCATGGCACATGAAAAAAAATACACAAAAATTCATGAAGGCCAAGGGGCCACATACAAGGGACATATTTAAATGTCACTCATACACATGAAATGTCTAATTATCCACAATTCATAGGAATGAATACACAAAAAGCATGAATCAAAGAAGCAAAGCATGATAAGCATGCATGAATACATGAAAATTATCTACATAAGCAATTTTTAACATTATAATCTTTAGAGACTTTGGTATCTAGTAATATATCAATGTGAATCTAAAAGATAAAATATGGAAATATTATGTGCTGAAATAATAGGAACAAAAAGTTATAGTAATAAAGTGATGAAAACTTAGTAAATGATTCCCCCAATGAAATTATTATGATGTATAAAGTATGTATAATAAATTTGACTATTTTGGATTTGATAAATTATATCTCATGTTCATTAGCATATGGATGATTAAATTATACAAGAGCATAGTGAATTACTATTTGGGAGAGAGTAGTTTTATCTACATGTTTTTTTTTTTTTGGGTTTGAGATAGTATCACTACCTACAATTACATCTGAAACTAAAAACTTGAATGTTTGACAACCCATTCAAGTATGCTTATGAATCATGTTTGATATAAAATTAGATATTAATAATTATTGAATATGTTGAAGAAAAAATCAATGAATGTAAATGAACTACACATATAATGCATATGTCCTAATTTTTTTATTTTTTTTAATATATAAAAAGGAAAAAAAAACATACCAACCAATAAATTTCAAAATATTCTTGCAATACATAGGTATTGTATCTAGCATATGAATGATGAACTATCACAAATATAAATTATCAAGCCACTTTGAAGTAACTAGTCTTGACTCAAAATCTAAAAACTAGTGTGGCTTTGAAATATAAGTTTCACTATCATAGTGACAATTAGTAGTATGTTGTGAGTTTTGTTTAACATTGTGAACTCTAGGATTCTTTAGAATCCACCGTGGAGTATAAGAATTATGTGTTGGTATTATTTGTGGAATACTCTTAATTCATTATATCATCAACTAACCTATTGTAATGGAGAGTGGTTTTCTAGAATTCATGACAAATTGATAATTAAGTATATTTTTAAAGATAGGTCTCCTTATAAAGTTAAACACTTGATTTTGAATTATTTGAGTGGCTTGAACCTTTTTAGGTTGTTAAACTGAAATATGTTGTGTATAAAAAATGACCTTTGGATATAGGGGGTATTCATATGGAATAAAATGAACTATGATAACCTCATTATAAAAATAATATTTCAAACATTTGTGTGCAGTAAAAGGAATTTCATGAAGATATTGAATCTAAGGACTCCATAATAACATATCAAAGACTTCTACACTAGTTACTAATATTAACATGGAAACCACATGTGTTTAACCAACCAATAGTGGTAATTTTATCTCACCAATAGAACTCTAATGATGTCTATTGAATCCCTTAATTACTAATTTTTTAGGAACTATATCTTAAATTATGTATCCAAAATGAGAGATAAGTGTGATATTTCACATATTCACTTTTAAACCATTATTAATCATGACACTTTGTAAAGTTTTATGATCAATTTAAGATCTAATGTAAAACTATTGCAAATCATAATCGTCATTGACTATCTCATGATCTACAAATGTGATGACTGGTATAGATGGAACTAAGACATGTTATGTATAAATAATTCAATTCAAAAGATGTTGTGCCTCTGTATGAGGGTGATAATAATCTACTAGAGGATGTGCATTATATGTGTCATGCACTTTCAATGTATTTTTTATTGAATGGATTTCATTCTTAGTCAAAAGATCATTTAATATCTTCATTTTTTTACTCTCACTTGGTTGTGACTTTGTAGTGTCAGTATATGTTACCACATCAATTATATTCTCATCTATAAAATATTGAATCTTATGTCTCAAAATGGTGTATTTAATTATGGTACAATCTAGTGATCTATGAAAATCATAGAAAGCATTTTGATAAAATCCTTTTGGAATATGCTTAATCACATTGACCTATTTAATAAGACTGAGAAATATGATGTTACATTAAAATAAATTTTGTGACACCTTGTAGGGATGTTATGGTGAGTTTCTAAACTATATCCTTGGAGGATTTGATAATAAAATAAATTAAATAGCTTTTTAAACTACATTCATTGTTTCTTTTTGATCAATCTTATATTTGGTTGGTTTAACCTTATTTGTGGCTTACTCAGAATTTTTATGAAAAGTATAAATTGAGTTGGTTACAAAATTTAGCTTATTCATTTCCCAAATTGACCTCTCTTTCCTTAAATGTGTGTAAATACATGAATTATAAAAATTTCATAAACATAATAGATCCATGTAGATGTGGAAGAAAATTTTCTTTAAACATGTCTTGAAACTCCTTATCTACCATAGGATTCGACATCTTGGATAACATGGTATTATACAATAACATACATTTTACAATAGGATCATTGGTTTCTTATTTGATCTAAAGAATTTGAGCATATGACATATTTTCACATATGTTAATTGAAAAATGTTCTAGGATTAAATCTACTAAAGGATTAAATGGGTGAACTGACTAATGTGGTAAATCATAGAACCATATTAGAGCATACTTTTTCAAACTTATACGAAATAATTTGGTCAAAAAATAGAAAATAACTTGGTCAATAAATTATATTTGGATGCATAGTGTAAACATGCTACATGAATTCTCTTAAATGTTGCTCAGGTCACTTTCTCCATCATACAATGCAAATTTAGATGAACAAAACCAATTAGTGAAGGATATGCTTAAACATGTTTAGCCAATAGAGCATGAAATAAATTATATGAATCAAGTTCTTGATTAGTGTTTAAATCAACTCATTTCATTTTCAACACATTAGTTTTTAGAGAGAAAATAGTTTACATAAGGTATTGTACATCAAAAATAAAATGTGTGCTAACCAAAGGTGGCCTCATAAATGGCTGAGTAAGAATTGGCATATTAATCTATTGAAACCCTTGATTTTACCTCTTACTAAATATTGCTACAAAATCTCATTTGAATGATGAATATAAAGGTAATTAAACCATATAAGTAGATGGTTTAAATGATTTCCCTTCAGATGATTTATAGATTTCCTCTTTGATAATTTTTACAAACACATCTTGTAATCTAGATTATTTGAAAGAAATTATTTTAATTTTCTTTTGCCTATGTCATCAAATCTATTAATTGATTCTACAATTATGTTTTTTTAAACTAGAATATGATATTATTTAGCTTGAATACCCCTTACTATAGAACTCACTCAAAGATAAATAGAAACAAATTTATTATCTTTCATAAAATATAAAATTAAAACATGGAATGTTCTTATTATCAAATAATTTACTAAATATTAATACCTTAATACAATAATTATAAATAATAAAAAGAAAGAAATAAATCCTATAAATATCGATGTTTAGGGTTTACAATTTTCAATCAATAGACCTGTTGGGTGAATATTTTGTCACCAGCTAGCTGATGAGCAAAATAGGTCATTTCAACCATAGTAAGGGAGATCGATCGGCCAGATGTGCAGGTTTACCACATCAAAAGGGGAAAAATCTCTCCTCTCATCAAGGGAAGGTTCCCTGTAAATATGAGGTGATATATATAAGCAAAAAATAACACTCAGGGGTAGGATCACACCATCCATCTCTCTTTTCTCAGAGATGATGTTCACAAAAAAAGGAGAAAATCTTGGTGAAAACACTGAAGGCACTTCACTTCCTTCAGAAGTGATCTTGCAAGAAACAACAAGAGTTTTTTTAAGGTAGTGACAAGTAACTGGAACAAAGGGTGTAGTAAATAGCAGATTGAGATGTAGCACAAAGTCTCCACCTCGACTGCTTAAGAGTGAAATACGAAGGACAATGAGGGAACAAAGTCATCCCAAAGTCCTTTACATAGGAACATAAAATAGGCAAACACACTAAAGGCAATTGTGGTAGCACAAAGTCTCTCCATAGTTGGCTTCAAGACACCTTCCTGATTACTTCCACTAGTTTTGCTTGTTAAACTAAATAAACAAGAATGCTCCTAGGAAATGGACATAAGAACAATTTCATAAAATAACACAAGCTATAATAGCACAAAGTCTAAACGTAACTTGCTTTCTCATTCAGATAAAGAAATATGATCAACAATCTGAGCTCAAAGTCTCAGTAATCACCTTTCAATTTGAGCAAAGTTTTGCTTCTATAATGGAAAGATATCCCTTATGAAAAGAAGAGATTTACAATATATAATAACCAAGAAAGGATCGATGCTTTGTTCCATGGAATGGCCCATTGTTGCATTCAATGCCTTGAATGCATTTTCAGCTTTGTCAAGGGACCATGCTGGAATAGGGCGGCTGCCTTAACTGTGGCATGTCAATTCATCTCAAATGTCTTCTCTTAAGCTTGGGTCATTTGGTCTATCACCTGATATCTACACAACTATCCACTTCACCTTTACTCCAAGGGAGAAAAATAGGCTACACCTTTAATGTTTTCAAGCTCAAATATCTACTTGATGGACTATTCCACCTACTAGAATAACTCCTGTGCAGATATTTCTAGTCTTCCCCTCTTTCCTATTGTAATTTGAGCTCTTAGGCTATCTTTTCCCTTTTTGTTGGATCTTTCAAATTTTGTCTTTTCCTAGAATTTGAGCTCTCGAGGCTATATTCCTAGCTTTATTGGCTCCTTGCGCTCTTCTCTCAGCAATTCTTCCTTTTAGCCTTAAGGTCTTTGAATACATTCAGGTCCATGCTCAATCCTTTAAAGATCAATGGTTATTTCATTGCCGTGAAGTTGACATTCATGGACCCATTTCCATTTGAAAGCCAATGGCTAGTTTATTTCCATAAATTTGATGTCTATAGGGATGTCATCGGATGTTTGGATCCCAATGGCTAGTTCACGATTCTTAATCTTGATGTCTTTGGGCCCATCACCCTCCTTGGAAATTCCTTCATCTTTCTTATTTGATCCTTCATGAAGGGGAGGTATCCCTTCAGCTTTGGTTGAGAGTCCCCTTTAAGGGTACCTACCATTTGGGGTCCTTTGGGTGGCCTTCAGGCAGTCTTCGGGGTCTTTCAGCTTCAATTCCTTCAGACCAAATGTCTGTAGGAAATTTTTCCTTGCCTTAGTCGCTTTCCCCTTCAGACATTTTGTCTAAAGGAAATCTTTCCTTTCCTTAGTCACTTTCTTAAAGAAAATCTTACCCTTTTGGCCTTTTGCAATGGTCCATTTTACTCATCACCTGCCCTCCATAAGGGCACTCACCTTTGGTTCACTACCCTCTACAAGGGTACTTTGGCCTTTGGGCTTTGGGGCACTCCTTTAAACTGGTTGACTGAACTGACTGATTAAACCAACTTTGGTTCAATGGTTCAACGGTTCAATCTTGTGTTCTGCTCATTCAATTGACCACTTGAACCAACCACATTAAACCAACCACTCATTGAACCTTTGAATTGTTGAACCCATTGAACCTATCTTGAAATTTCCTAAGTGTTGGAAACTTATTTCTTTGCTATGGAGTCTATAGAAATGAGCCTATGGAGTCTGTAGAAATCAGCCTATAGAGTCTATAGAAATGACCCTATAGAGTCTATAGAAACAAGCCTATGGAGTCCATAGAAATCAGCCTGTAGAGTCCATAGTTTTCTATAAGTCTCTTAAGCTTTGAAAGAGTTAGTTAGCTAAAAAAGATTGAAAAATGGAGAATTTGAATGCCTAGAATAATTTTTGAGAAGGGAAGAGACTATTTTAGCCTGTAGGACCAAAATAGTTCATGTGTTGTCTCAAAAAGGAGTGACAAATTTTTAGAACAATAGCTAGCTCTAGTTGGGGAACTTTCTTCAGTTAAAATTTTGGAACAACTGAGGGGAGTAGAAACCAGAATCTCTAGTGCCTTGAAGTATGCCATTAGGCTATGGAGTCATGCTACCCAAAAAAGAAAGGTGACAAAAATGATAATGAAAAGCACAAAATAGAAATAAAGACTATATAAATATACATATGTATAAATGATCTTATCTGATGCTTCAAGAATTGAAGTGCTTCATATGCCACCCACTGTGAGACAGTGAAAATGGCATTCCATCCTGATAAACTAGTAAGAAACCATTTTCTCCCTAGAATCGGTGATGGGCGAATGAAACTTTCCACCAGGAATCACATTTTTTGTGCACTCCTTTTGGTTCTCTCTTCTTGCCCCATGGCAAGGCATGATCTCCAAACTAAAAACTATAAATATTTGCTCTCTTGGTGAAGAGTTCATTTTCCTAACTTTGGTGTGTAGCAGTATAGTCCACTACCATAGCTTGTCACTCTTCTGGTCCAATGAAGCACATGCTTTGATTTTCAGCATCAAACTCCTACCAATTTTTATATTTATTAGGCACATTTGGTTAAAAGACTAGTTTGATAGTGTACATATCATCTTTGAAATCAGGGTGAGGAACCATGAAGGTCGCAGGGTCAACCAATGAATTTACATGATTATGAGACTCCCTAGGTACTACAACTATTATGAAAGCATCAAAAATTTAAATATAGTCCCATACCAAATTGTTGTAGTGGTGCAATATTTTATTCCTTGTTTGACACAGGTTCCTCAGCTGACAAACCATCAGTTTAACATCTCTTTTGGCATGAAGAAGCTTGAAACCTCTGTCTTGAGTAGCCTTCAACCCGAGTAACAAAGATTCATAATTGGTAGTGTTGTTAGTGTTACTGAACAACAACTTGTATGAAGAAGGAAAAATATCTCCTTAAGGAGATATTAGAACAATCCCAGCTCCAACACCAGTAGAGGAATTATTGTCATCGAATTCTAGGATCTAAACATCATCAAAAACTAATCTTTTATCAGATTTTTCTTCATTAGAGAGAGAAGATTATTTTTCATCTATACTGCACCCTACCAATTCTTCTAATGTCTTGTTTGAGTCAATTTTAGGATCACTACCTACAAGATTTTCATCTATTGTAATAGGAACGTCTTCAATAGATAGAAAATAATTGCCCCTACCTGAAGACTCAAACATAATTTGAGCTTCAAGTACTGACATTTGGGTGACAACATATTTTTCTTCCTTCTCAGGAAGCAATCTCCACATGATGCCTTTAATAGGGATCCTCACCTCAGATAGGTCCATGCTCAATTCTCCACCAATGTCTTTACATAAAGTTTGCCCAAGAATAATGTCACAAGAGGCTAGGATGTTGGCCACCAGGACTGTCATCTTGATTCTCTTTTCTGGAAAGGTGGCAAATATAAATTAGGCATCTTTGATTTGTCCCAATAGTGGCACTTGTTTGTTCTCCATGGATAAACATCTCCCAAATATCTTGGTCAGTGTGAGACCAAGAGATTCTAGCACTTTGGTAGGTATGACATTGTCTAAAGCTTTGGAATCAATGATGCAATTGCTTAGCTTATGACCGTTTATCAATAAGGAACATAGAAAGGCTCTATTTTCCTAGGGGCAATAGGAGGAGTAATGACAAGATTTTTTGGGATGGACATGTTCCTTGGGGGATCATGAGTTACCTTCTTAACATCTTGTCTTACATGGATGGCTTTAATCTTCACACACTCAACCAACCTTTCCAACTGCTCAGGGTTGGCTTGTAGGAATTCAAATTTAGACATTTGAATTTTGGTTTTCTTTACATGGTCAATTATGTCAAATGTCTGAAATGTACTAGGAACAGAGGATGGGAGTTCATCCTTTTGATTTTTGGGAGGGGGAGGACTGGTCTACAAATTTGAAGTAAAAGGTGTAGGAATGCTTGATGTATTTACCTTTTTAGCAATCACTGGGTCCTTTGGCTAGAAAGGCAGAGAAGTTCCTCATTTGGAAATTGAAATTGTAGGTTGAGGTCACTCTATTTTTTCTTTATCAGGTTACTAGGCTAACTGGTTCTTGGACCAGGTGAATACAGTGTAAGTTCTCTCAACTGCTTTACCTTCACTTCTAGGTTCATCCTAGTAATTCAGGAAACTAATGTTAGAGTCACCAGCTGATTCTTCTTGGTATACTTCAAAGAGATCAACATCATTTTCTTGATCAAACTCAGGTTGTAAAGAGAAATCATGTTGTATTTCCAGATATCCAATTACTGATTTGGCTGGTGCTGCTTCAATGGCAAGTTTCCCTTGTAGGGGAGGTAGATGATTTGGTTTCCCTTGACTTCTGGCAGCATTGCCTTGATATGACTAGTTCTAAAATGTCTTCCTTGGCATATCTTGATAAGGAGGAGTAGACATACCTTGGGCTACTTGTTTTTTCAAGGCTAGCAGTTCATTTTCTAGCTTTTGCACCATTTGATCAGTGGTGCTTGTAGATGAATATTTAGAAGATAAATAAGATTTGCATCTGGTAGGATCTCTTATTATCTTCCCTACCAAGATGAGATCATCTTCCACCTCAGTGGCCAAATCTTGAGTAGTAGCAAGGTCTATGTGGCTAGCCCGTCTCAATAAAAAAATCACTTTAGGCAGTTGTGGGTTGATGAAGAAACATTTAAGATTCTCAAGTGTTGGCTAAGTGATGGTATGAATCCTATTCCTCAGCTTGTCAAAATTGGTAATGAAGTCCCTCATAGGTTCATGAGGCTCTTTCTTCATTTGTGTGAGCTGAGCTAGTAGGGCATGTGCATCTTCTATAGGCTTGAACCTTGCTTCAAATTTGGCTTTGAGAGTATCCAAGTTAGTCACTGACCAAGCTTGCAGATGGTAGAACTAGTCTATAATAGTGCCTTATAGTGTTTCCATAAATAACTTGACTACTACATCCTCATACTCCACACTTATCACACCATAAGCTATGATGAAAGTTGCGATGTGTTCATTAGGATGAACTCTCCCATCACCAAAGAATTTGGGGAAATTCTTCCTTAAACTATGTGGTAGTTCATGTAGGGGTGGAGTTAAATTAAGTGGGCCAAAAGAGTTACCCCAGGGGCCTTGAACCACCATGATTTGATTATGGAAAGTGGGATAATAAATCTAGGTGGAGTATGTCTAGGTAATGCTCTGCTAACAACAAAAAATGAGGCTCTGCCTTGTATTGGTGACCTGGTATGGGTAGGAGGAAGAATCCTAGTTCATTGAAGGTGAGGTTTTGGAGGAAACAAATAAAAATTGCCCTGCTGCACCAACTCAAAAATAGGGTCAACAACACCTTGGGCTCTCTAGCTTCTGGTAAAGTGTGGAGTTTCTAGATTGTAGAATAAAAATGGGAAAGAACTGGCCCTACTTTAGCTTGAAGCTTGAGGCTTCAAACTATGCATTATTCCCCAGCAGAGTCACCAAAAAATTATTTTCATGAAACTGGTAGTGTTCTTTCGTACTTCACGTTTGATCCCCAACAATATGAAATGCTTCAATTTGAATAGACTGGAAAAGGACTAGAAATGCTCATTGATCCACAACAGAGGAAATGGATAAGGAAAAGAACTAAAACTGCTCATTCTTCCCCAGTAGAGTCACCAAAATTTTTTTGGGTGAATATTTTGTCACCAACTAACTAATGAGAAAAATAGGTCATTTTAACCATAGCAAGGGAGATCAGTCAGCGAGATGTGTAGGTTTACCACATCAAAAGGGGACAAATTTGTCCTCTCATCAAGGGGAGGTTCCCTGTAAATATGAGGTGATATATATATATATATATATATTAATATAAGTAGAAAATAACACTCAGGGGTAGGATCACACCATCCATCTCTCTTTTTTAGAGATGATGTTCTCAAACGAAGGATAAAATCTTGGTGAAAACACTAAAGGCACTTCTCTTCTTTCAGAAGTGATCTTGCAGGAAACAACATGAGTTATTTTAGGTAGTGATAAGTAACTGGTAACAAAGGGTGTAGTAACTAATAGACTAAGATGTAGCACAAAGTTTCCACCTCAACTGCCCAAGAGTGAAATACAAAGGACAATGAGGGCACAAAGTCATCCCAAGGTCCTTTACACAGGAACATAAAATAGACAAACACACTAAAGGCAATTTTGGTGGCATAAAGTCTCTCCACAGTTGGCTTCAGGACACCTTCTTGATTACTTCCACTAGTTCTACTTGTTAAATTAAATAAACAAGAACACTCATAGGAAATGGACATAAGAACAATATCCTAAAATAACACAAGCTATAACAGCACAAAGTCTGAAAATAACTTGCTTTCTCATTCTGATAAAGAAATATGATCAACAATCTGAGCTCAAAGTCTCAGTAATCACCTTTTAATTTGGGCAAAGTTTTGCTTCTATAATGGAAAGATCTCCCTTGTGAAAAGAAGAGATTTACAATATATAGTAGCCAAGAAAGGCTTGGCACTTTGTTCCATTGAATGGCCCACTGTTACATTCAATGCCTTGAATGCATTTTTAGCTTTGTCAAGGGACCATGCTAAAACAAGGAAACTGCCTTAACTGTGGTGTGTTAATTCATCTCAAATGTCTTCTCCTGGGCCTAAGTCATCTGGTCTATCACCTGATATTTGCATAGCTATCAACTTTGCCTTTATTCCAAAGGAGAAAAATAGGCTGCGCCTTTAATGTTTGAAAGCTCAAATATCTACTTGGTAGACTATTCCACCTACTAGAATAACTCATGCGTAGATATTTATGGTATTCCCCTCTTTCCTATTGTAATTTGAGCTCTCGAGCTATCTTTTCCCTTTCTACTGGCTCTTTTGGCTTTTGTCTTTTCCTATAATTGGAGCTCTCGAGGCTATATTCCCAGCTTTGCTAGCTCCTTATGCTCTTCTCTCAGTGGTTCTTCCTTTTGGCATTAAGGTCTTTGAATGCATTTGGGTCTACACTTAAGCCTTTAAATATTAATGGTTATTTCATTGTCTTGAAGTTGACGTTCACACACCCATCACCATTTTAAAGCCAACAACTAGTTTATTGCCATGAAATTTGACATCTATGGGGATGTCATCAAATGTCTGGATCCTAATGGCTAGTTTAGGATGCTTAATATTGATGTCTTCAGGCCCATCACCCTCTTTGGCAATTCATTTACCTTTCTTGTTTGATCCTTCTCGAAGGGGAGGTATCCCTTCAACTTTGGCTAAGAGTCCCCCACAAGGGTACCTGCCTTTCGGGGTCCTTCGAGTGGCCTTTGGGCAGTCTTCAGGGTCCTTCAGCTTTAATTCTTTCAGACAAAATGTCTGAAGGAATTCCTTCAGACATTTTATCTGAAGGAAATCTTTGTTTGCCTTAGTCACTTTCCTAAAGAAAATCTTACCCTTTCGGCCTTTTGCAACGGTCCATTTTGCTCATCACCTGCCCTCCGCAAGGGCACTCACCTTTGGTTCACTACCCTCTGAAAGGGTACTTTGGAATTTGGGCTTTGGGGCACTCCTTTGAACCACCCATTTGAATTGATTGATTAAACCAACTTTGGTTCAACTGTTCAACAGTCCAATCTTGTGTTTTGCTCATTCAATTGACCGCTTGAACCAACTGCGTTGAACCAACCGCTCATTGAACCTTTGAACCCGTTGAACCTGTCTTGAAATTTCCTAAGCGTTGGAAACTTGTTTCTTTCCTATGGAGTCCTCAGAAATGATCCTATGGATTTTGTAGAAATCAGCCTATAGAGTATGTAGAAATGATCCTGTAGAGTCCATAGAAACAAGCCTGCAGAGTCCGTAGAAATCAGCCTGTAGAGTCCGTAGTTTTGTTTAAGTCTCTCAAGCTTTGAAAGAGTCTGTTAGCTAAAAAATCTTGAAAAATGGAGAATTTTAATGCACAGAACAATTTTTGAGAAGGGAAGAGACTATTTTGGCATGTAGGACCAAAATAGTTCATTCATTGTCCCAAAAAGGAGTGATAGATTTTGGGAACAATAAGACCTATTCACCAATATATTTTATCAAAATTAGGGGATTAAAAAAGAGTTAATCCAACTATGATAAATTATTGAGTAAATTCAAAATTTATAATATATTCAATAAATCACACAAGATTGATTTGTATCTTAATGTCTATGGAAATATTTTAACATGGGAAAATATTGAAATTATATAATTTATATGGCACTTGTATCTAATGAAATGTAAAAAATATTATGTGGTCAATTATGGGACTATGTGATGGTGCTATGAATTAAGAATAGGGATCCATTTGAATGTAGGATAAGGTCACATTATTTAGACAAGGTTAGCATGTGCTATCATGTATAGGGTGTGGTACTTTTTGGTAAGATTTCTCAGTTCTCATTTAAATTATATTGGTTTGTCTTTACTTGTAGGGTCTATGTGTGATCATAGTGCTTTGTTCACTATGAAAACTTCTATATGCCTTATTTTTAACTTTGAACACTATCTCAATAAATAGTGAGGAATAAATGTAGTAAACGGGGGAAAAAGGGGTTAGTGGTTGAAGTTGTGTTTGAACTCAACACTCCCTATGTTGAGCTCTAATTAAATACTAATACTGCATAGAGGGATAAAAATCCATGTAGTTATCCCAAGCTATGGTGGTGTGTGTGAAATACTAGTGCAATGATATATGCTAGTGCAATCCTAAAATAATTAGGTGCTTAAAAAATGACTTGTGACCTTGGAGGTGTATTAAAATTTAGCATAGGGCTAATTATACTATATGTATTTAGAATTAGGAATAATATCTAATTTACTCTGAATATGTAGTTAGAATAATTTTGATGTTTTTAATAGATAAGCCTCTTTCCAACTACTGAACAAATGAATGCAAAATGTTCCTTTATAGTGATATTTTATGAATTTCATTTAATGGGAAATGCAACACATGTAGGATGACCCATTAGGTAAATTTAAATTTGATCAATTAAAAATTATTTTTAGGAGTATGATACTGGCAGATTTAGACACTACCACTGATTGGGATTGTACTAAAAGAGCATTATTATTTGAGGAGCAGAGACAATTAAACTAGAAGTGTGAATCAATCTAATAGTGAGATTATGTTTCTTGGAAATGAGAATAAGAATCATTATCAAAAATTATGAAGGATAGAATACCATATGAATAGAGGTAGAAGAATAATAATTTGGAATTATATAATTGAGCATATGCTAGGTGTGCATAAGGAGTGGTCACATGTGCATTGTTTTAGCATATATGTTAATAATAATGAATAAAAAACTATTTAATTCTATTTGTTTTTAATCTTAAAACTTAGCTTGGATTGATTCCTCAATGATTAGTGTGGTTTTATAAATACATGAAACCATTTGGACCCATGTTTTTTTGGTAATAACACACTCAAACTTAGCCAAAATACCTTTTTTAAATCTTAGTTGTTAGGATTTATTTTTAGAGATTTTTATTGGCATATAAAGTGACATTTTATGGATAAACAATAACATATAAACTATGTTTTTCCACTACAATATCTAGTTGTGAGATGTGTTTAACTTGCATATTAATATGATCTACATTTTTTTCAAGTTGATATGATTTATCCTTTACATTTTTTTCCAACAATACACATATAACATCTGTCAAGTTATGTTCATGGTTTTAGATGAGATTTTTCATTTCATCAAGTTTATTTTTAACCATATAAGGTTCATATTATTCATCATAATCATCATTGAAATCCATGTTATTCTACAAATAATATGAATCTAGATAATATTAATGACTTTATATTATTTTTTTATGCTTGGAACTATATAAGTATTTTTATGAAAATGATTTTTCATGCAATCTAATTTCTTATCTTTTTGTCAACTAGTTATTATACTAGTTTTCTTCCTTAAGATGTGTACCTATAAAATTATTAATCATTTCATTTGTTTGCTCTAGTTGATACCCTATATGTTTGTTGAACATTGTTTTCAAACCCTTTTTTACTATTTTTTGTTGTATTAAATATTTACATGCTATAAAATCTCTAAATATATATCACCAGAAATACCACTAAGGTGAAAACCAAACTAGTGGGGGATATGATTGTTATTTTATTTGGTTTGATAAATATGAAATATATTTAATTAAAACCCCATGATAAATATGGCATGCACATCGACTAAAGTAAATATCTTTTGATAAAAATGCACAACACACATTGTGTTCTTAGGGTGTAATAAATTGTTTTGTTATTGGAGATGTTATCAAATATTATATTAATCTATCTGTAACTATTTTACAATAATCTTAAAAACATGTTTAACCATTTAATCAAAATTAATATTGAGATATTATATTATAAGGTTCTATAATATATTATAATTTAATGAATAAAATTGTAAAATCATTACAAATTAACATTAAAGATTCCAAATAAACTTAAAATTTCATATGGGATTTTTTTCCCCTTTAAACTTCTTAAATGACATTTTTTTTCAAAGTGTAATTTAGGAATATAAACTATCTAATATTTTTTATATTATATAGTTAGTATGATGATTGCACAATATTTTATATTTTAAATAGGAAAGTTTGAAAAATGCACAATAAAAACATTTTTATGTAAACATTTTATGGATAAGTATTACACTCATAATGTGAACCTAAAAATGAGGAGGTTATATTCATTTTGTTACTTTAGAATTCATAGAGTATTGTTATTTTATTTAAATATTAAAATTTGTAATTAAAAATTATGAGATAAAAAATGGTTTATTTTAACAAAGATTTATAATTTTTTTTTGTTTGCATTTAATTTAATGTCCAAAATATATGTTCTTATGACTCTTTTTATTATCACAATTTAATATATGCTATCACTTTATATTAAATTTAAAGAATAATAAATTATAAATGCTTATAACCACATAAGGTTACTCCATGTAGTTAGAGGTTTTAAAAAATAATTTCAAGTTCAAGATATATGTTAATACAAAAGATATTAATTAGATTAAATAGGGAAAAAAAAAGAACCAAAGAGGAATGGTATATAGTTAGGCTTCAAGTTGTCATGAAAATTCATAATACAATGGATAATTGTATCTAGATTTTACTCCCTTATTTATAATGGTTTGATTTTGAATTCAAAATTACACCTTGGAATATAATTAAATATGATTCTAATTAATATATTTATTGCTTAGATTATATATAAATATTGAAATAATAGAACAAATTGAAGCAATATTACCTTGACAAATAATCAAGCCACAAGGTTGATATGAGATTCAACAAGTGGGGAAGTCATCAAAAGAGAAAAATCCCACAAACTTATTAGAAGACTTGAAAAAAATTCAAATCCAAGTATATAGCAAGAACAAGCCTTGAGAGAGAGAGAGAGATAGATAATAATGGTGTTAAGCCAAAATATCATCATAATAATGCAAGAGCAAGTCAAGAAGTGACTAGATTAAAAGATAAGATGAGATGACTATTTAAATAGAGAAAGATAAGGGATGAGGGAGTTAAAAGAATCTGATCATGACCTTACAAATCCTCTTTGGCATGTGCCACATGTTCTATTCCCAAAGAGATTTGGGGTAAGTGTGTGATATGTTTTGGAAAGTTACTTGTGCAAGAAATTACCAAATCCAACAAGTGGATAAGAGAGGTGAGAGACACCTCATATATTTGAGATAAAGTGAATTTATAATAATAATAATAAATACACACCAAAAATAGACTTAGGATAAGCCTAAAAATCTTAAATGAACTCAAATAGGGTTAATCTCCAACACTGATACATAAAAATACATGAAATTTTATTGAACAACCAAAAGTTAAGTACATGCCATTAAATATAAGAAATCTTGATTATCATGGTGTTTTAAGGATTATTAATATGTACAAGGTTGTTGACCCTCAATTATAGTGGCTAAATTAAATATTAGTCATGGAAAATAATTAAGGGGTGTATGCGAGGCACACTAATTTTTAATTGGGAAATTTTTCAATACCTAGGAAGATATGTTATATATGATATGTGAATTCTACACTCCTTAAAAAGATATTCTTTGTATGGTATGTGAATTATGCATAGAGGATGATACACAATTTATGGTATAAATAAGTCAAAATTTTTAGTAGTAGGTTTTAAATTTTAAAAAAATGGATCAAAATAAATGAAAATACGAAAAGTGTTAAGCATTAAAAGAATGATTATGTAGATGGGTGGGATCAAGTCTCGATAAAAAAATATTTTGTAAATATACATAGATAGTTGGTATAAAATATAAAAGTGGATAGATTGCATCTAAGCCAACACTAGGTGGAAAAGGCCAAGGGGGTATGGGAAACATATAAATAATATCCTAAACATCTCCCTTTTTAGGATCTTGGAATATCACAAATTTGATCCATTTATATTTTATTACATTTTTTTCAAGTGACAAGCAAAGCGAAAAATGTGTTCATGATTTTTAAGGATTTTTAGTTTTGGAAGGCTTATGTTTTTATATATATGACTTTTTAGCTCACATGTATAAGAGAATTGGTGGAATGGAGCTCATATACATGGATTATGTACATTTTTTGTTAATAGTATTTTATTAATACAAAGGAAATATTGTTTAAAATGGAGGTGTTTTGTACTTAGTTATTTTTTATGGTTTGAATGAGTTTTTCTTAGGCAATGATTTCTATCTTCATATTATTTTATATATCAATGGGATTATTAGTTTTCTCTTGCTACACCATGGGTTAAATATTAATTATTTTTCTTAAGTGATATGATAATGTCTAAATGTGAGGCTTTTTCTATTTATTTTGCATGATATATCCTACGTAGGGATAAGTAAGATATAACAAAATAAAAACATTTTAATTTCATTGTTGTAACCTTATCTATATAGAGTGTAGAGATTGGGATAGTATGTTTTGAGAGTTTCCATTTGAGAAAATTAATATTATTTCAAAACCCTAGCCATGGATGGCTAAGCTTTGATTTGGAAAAAAGGATAGGCTTGGATGAAATATAAGATAGGTTCACTTAGCATAAAGAAAGGGAATATTTAAAAATATTTGGTAAGGGAAGAGAAACTATGAATTTTGGACCCCATGGAGAAGGGAAAACTAAATCATCTAAATGTCATGAAGAGACACAACACAAGGAGGAAACATTATTAGTTTATGATGAGTCTCACTCTATTGAGGAATATTTGGTGAAAAATAAATATTCCCTAGGTAAAGAATCAATTTTTTATGAAGGTTATGAATCTTAAATGATTTTTCTTAAATTAACTAAATAGGGTATGGAATTTTGTTAGCTACCATAAGACATACACCCATATTACAATAAAATAGTATAAATGGATGAAATATTTAAATAAAAATGATATAGAAAATTACCAATGTAACATGACTACCTCTATACATAAAAAGGCTCTAGCCTAAATTGCTAATATAATAATAACTCTCTTGTATAGTGAATTCATCAATCACTAGCTCTTTATGCTCTCATATAAATAATAAAGGGGATAATTATAGGGTTTGGAGAGTATTAAATGTTGTCACTTATATTTTCACCCTTTAAGGAGATGGAAAATCTCTCCTCATCCAAGTGGTACAATGAAAACACCTCTAGGCTTGAGGGTAGCCTAAGGATGAGGCAAATCTCTAGATAGGGTTAGCTCCCTTGATGTACCACTTTGGATTATAAATACACTTAAATATTAGGGTTGAAAAGGGAGAGAGATAACTAAAAATAAACTAAACTAAAGGAGATGATAGACCAAATAGATTTAAGACTTCCAACCATATGCATGTTACACTTGAAATCAAGGGACAAATTAAATATACACTTCTCTAATCTGCATCTTCACACATCAATGTTACATTATGAGGTTATAGATGAATGTGAAAATATAGGAGGAATATAAAAGAGGACTTGAAAGGAAATAATGAAAATACTAACTCAATCAATCCTTGAAATTTCCTATAACACTTCACATCCTTACAAGAAGAATCTTTCCATCTACAAATATATGATATAATGAAATAATAATGCTAAGGAAATAAGAGTTATCACTTATGAAAAATCAAACATTCCAAATGAACACACTAATAATAGTCATAGAAGAGGTAAAACTCATTATTATTATTGATCAAAAGGTCTACAATGAGTAGGGCTTTTCCATACTTAAGTGGAGCATAAGATACAATGGCCAAAATGGCTAGTTCTTATAAAACTTGAGAGAGAGGGGAGAAGAGAAAAGTCCAAGGGTCACAAGGACACTTTTAAAGATGATAAAATAAGTTACTTGTGTATTATAAGAGGATATGGGATGAAAAATGCAAGGTCAAGGAGCCCAAGTGTCCATCCAAGTCATCAAACTCTTGTAAAGTGGCATGAAACTCTTTGTGTTGTTTCATAACAACTACCTTCATGATTGAATAGATTTTAATGCCTCATAACTTATTTGTAATAGGTTAAATAATTGTAATTAAATGGGTGGATTTCATACATTCCTCTCCATGAATTGGTTGTAGTCCTAGTCATCTAGAGTCATCCCAAAATGAGCTATCATCATCTTCTAACAAGAAAACTTCTCTTCAATGCACCCTACACACTTGTCCTCAAATTTGGCTTCAGTTTTCCATGAAAATACATGTGAGGAAGTTAATTAAACCTATAAATACCCTTCATGGACTTAGAATAATTATACACACTTTAAATCACTTTCACTTAGAGTTTTCACACTTCTCACTATCTTGTCGAATATGCTAGTTTTGACTGGCTGAGATGAGATCTCTAGTTGATGAAATTAGGATTTATTATGAGGAATTATATGAACATGGGGATTTATTAAAAGTATTAATATTTCACCCAAAGTTTTTTCATCCTCAGAATCCTCCTAAAACCCATACAACATAAAAAATAGTAAATAATACCCTATTTAGCATCCCATCTGTATAAGTCTGTAAAAAAAAAATACATGGGGAGTATCTTTAAGGAGTAATATAAAATTTAAAATATTTTTCATGGTTAAAATGTGCCATTATAAATCATCTCTAGCTTCATTTCTCTAGACTTTTCCTTAATCAGGGTTTCCAAGGGTTTTTGACAGTTTTGACTCTTAAGGTTGTTTCATAAAGGTCTGAAGTCCAATTATAAAAATAATTAAAAATAATAATATTTAAATACCTATTCTAACATCATTTAACTTATTTTTTTCCCATTCAAATCATCAACAAAAATATGAGTATTCAAAATTCTCGCATCGAGTTCCTTCCTCCATTCCAACAAGCCTGAATGACCTTAAAGCCCAAAATTGACCTTTTCATGATTAATTTTATATACCAATGGATAAAAAAAATCTAATATTTTATAATAAAAATTATAAAATGCATTTAAATTCTTGATTCATGTGGAAAGTGAAGGTGATCATCCATTTGGGGTCTATGCCAAAACCTTGCCCTTAAGCCCGATCATAGCTTTAGAGCTCATAATGACTTTTGATGGTTTTATTTTACTATAAATATCTCAAAAAAAACTATACTAATCCCATTAAATTTTTACAATATTATATAAGTCATATCAAATACTAGAAATGAAGATGACTTCCTCATCTAGCACTAGTTTCCACCATTCCTTAGTCCTAATTGTAACCTTTATGATTTGGACCATTCCATTGATATTCACCCTTTATATTTTGGTTATTAATATTTAAATATGAATTTTATAATTCAAAACACATATCCTAAAGTTTTAAATAACTTCTGATGAGTTTTATCACCTCTTTTCTTTAACCTACTAGGTTTGTGTATAAGGTGAAGTACCCCTTTTCTAAGACAAAAGGGGGTACTTATCCTATTTTATCAAACCAAATGAGTATTTTAGAGATTTTTTTAATTGTAAATACCATATACATAAATTTTTATCCATTTTTTAAATGTATATATCCTTCAAAAGTGTGAAAGTCTGAGACATACTTGTTAGGAAAAAGTACTATGAAGGGTTCTTTCAAAATGACTGTATACTAGTAGTTTGAATAACCTTTCTTTGATTTATTTGTAATTAATAAATCCTATATATGTGGTAATAATCATGATGTGTGTGTTATATTATTTATTCTCCACTTTGACCCCTCAAGCACCCTCCATACTCATGAATTCTCAATACTGCATTTTGTCATGATTGTGTCCTACTTCTAGGGAATATACCTATAAGTGTGTGTATGTATTAGGCCTATATCCTAATGCATAAAGAATATTATTGAAACTATGAGGTCATATAAAAATTTATTATACCCTATTTACCCTGATCTCAGTTAATACAACACTTAAATGCTATATTTATCTCACTATCTGCTCACAATCACTTCCAACTGGATGTGAGGGAATCATTAAGGTCCTGAAGGTGTTATTAATCTATAAAAACTATGTTATATAAGTAAATTAAACACTATAAGGTGATAATAAAAAATATATGGGTTATAAAAATCATTCTTATATTGAAACTTTAGGCCTAAACTTGGGCCATGGACTATTTACACTTATAGTCAACTGTGTGTGAAAGTTTCCAAGAGAAAGAACACTTGTGTCTATAGGGGCTAAAAAGTGTATATCATTTTCTCAAGTGATCTATAGGTCATAAATGTAATTTTATATTTATTTTAAACTTTAAATCACCATAACAATCCTAACACATTCCTTACATTACCTTTTCCCAATTCATTGTCTTTCAATGTTATCCAAAGAGGTTGTACGTGCATATTTTGTAATTAGACACCCATGTAGGTGTGCACAGAAGGTAAAACCCCCTGTGTAATTTACTTTATATGATATATAGGTCCTAATTTATATTTTAAACCATTTGTAAACACTCATACAAGTATCAAAATCTAGTTGAAACCTTTGGTGAAAAAGAGGTCTTATTTGGATCAAAATCTTGTAGACAATATTGAAGTAATTTAGTGTCTTTTAGGCAATTTTAGGACCCCAAATGATCATCTTCCACTCACCATATTCCCCTTAAACCTTGAAAATATTTTGTATATACTATAGGATTAAATAAAATGGCATGCATATGATTAATATTAAAATACAACTTTGTTATAGGATCTGAACAAAACTTGAAAGATCTTTGTTTTGCTCCTTTTGGGACAACAATCATGAACATAGTCATATCATCTTTTGAAGTTACCTTCATCAAAATTTTATAAACTATATTATAAAAAAAATATTTTCCATGATTTATATATCACATCAATACTTCAAGGGATATTGATCCACCTATTTCAAACCTTCTATATGGCTCCTTCTCATTGTTAAGGCCACATGTGGATGCACATTCCCTATCTATAGGTAGTAAAGATATAAATGTAGGTAATGAGTAGGTATATCATGTTTGATATCAAATTTAATGTCTCCTAAATAATTCAAAAAAAAAATTTAGCATTGAAAATGTTTTGAATTTTTTTTCAACATTTCCCTTCACACATGAAACCTCTATGAAGGAACTTGTAAGTGCAAATTCTTAGTTGAATGTAAGCAATGAATGCAAGTGGACAATTTGTATAATTTTTCCCTTATGAAAGACGTTAAGTATTTCTTCAATTTTTTAAATTACTGAAAATAATTATTATGGTCTTATAACCAACTATAAAACATAAATTTTCAATGTGATTTCCTTCTTTCAAAGTAATTGTACCTAAGCATTTTCATGGTAGACTAACTAGCAGGTTACACATGACTATAACTCATAGAAATTTTTCTTAGAAAATGATATTGGAAGGTGATGGGAGGTAAATATAACTTTGGAAACATGATAATTAACCTATCATAACACCCTAGAACCATTTTCAATCATGAAAATATAAAACATGGTGAAAAATTTCCAACAACATAGAATGGGACCAGTCTACAAACTTGAGGTGATTGGCTCTTCAAATAGACTAAATAATTGAAGAAAATAATATGGAAAATTATATAAGGAATATTTAATCATATATAATCAACCTCACCAATAATCAATAATTACCATCTTTGGTCCATCTCTACCACCTTCTAGTTACAATGGTCATGTACCCAATCCAGATTATGGAATCACAACTTGATTGTCTAAATTTACCATCCTAGGCTTACAACCCCCTACCAATGAGCCTAGCTAACCTACTATACTAGTTATAAGTAAGCCAATTACCACTGTTAAGGAAAAAACATATGATATTGTGAAAGAATCCAAAATACATTACATAAATCTCTATTCTAGATTTTTTATGTATGTCTACCATCCACAATAAAATCCTTACTAAACTCCTAGGCTAGTCCCAAGTGGCCAGTAAAATTACACCAAAAAAATTTCAATCTTTGGTTAGAAACCTAGCGCTAGGGCGACATTTTTTCTTTAACAAAAGTGATATGTCATCCCTTGGCCTTATCCATAATAACCCCTTATACATTGAAGTTTTTATAACATGAAAACTAAAACACATCCTCATAGATAATGGATGAGGACTAAATATTATGTCTTTGAAGTTAATCAAGCATCTAGGATATATAATAGCTAACGCTTAGCCAAAGATTATTAATATCAAGGCCTATGACAATGAAGAGGGAGAATCCCAAGGAACCATTATATTTCTAATGATCATTGGACCTTTTACCCATGACACACTTTGGGATGTGCTAAACCTAGATTTATCATACAATTTACTTTTGGGTAGACCATGGATACATGAAATATATGCAATACCTTTAACCTTATATAAGTGTATCAAGTTTCCTCACTCTAGGATGGAGGTAGTTATTCATGGAGATTTATAGCCATATAAACACTATAAGCATTTGGAGGTAAAATATGAAAGATATAATTACCATTTTGGTCTAAACCCAATACCAAAGATGGATAAAGATAACAAGATACTTGTTAAATTGTTAGAGATCAATTGTATAGACCTTGATAACCTTGACTCAATTTCAAATACACCTCCTATTGAAATTAATAATCATTTTACCATTTTAGACAATGGATCATGAGAGTATTTTACCAATGATAGATTCCATATAATCAAGATTTTGTAGAACCCCAAGTCTTATGGAAGGCTTGAAGCTAAGCTAATTTGCATTGAATGGTGACAAAAGTGAAAATGAAAGATTTAAGGCCCAACACCTATTATTTTCACACTGAGCACTAAACAAGATCAAGACCCACTTGCCAATGATGGTTTTTAGTTGTACAATGACAATTTGGGTAATTTCTAGTGAAGTGCAAAGTATCCCATCCCTAATAGGATTATGGATAACCCAGCTTATGAAGGTAGAATCCTAGGGGTAAATTAACATGGCACTATTGAGTTTTTTCTATGAACAAATACAAAGGAACTCATGGTCTTGTATTTAAATTAATTAGGGATGACACCACATTTATTATTCATGTTCCTACACCAATGAATAATGATAATAATGCCAACATTGAAGTATATTTAGATCATAACATATACTAATACTAGCCAGTAATAACTTGTTCAACCCATATGCCATTTATAGCACCATGTCAAGAATTTGACATTCCCCACTTACCATTTATCATCCTAAACTAATAAAATGGGACTAATAATAATCCATAGTACCTTTATAGGCGTTTTATGATTTTTTGGGCCTAAGAGATAATGTTTCTTTTAGAGACCATAAATAAAGGTTCTCTATCAAATTAGATCCCGATGCCTGTTTTGGAGAGTGGGTGAACACCCTTAGCCAAAAAACAAAAATTTGAACCATTAAGGTCCTAAAGTGAAAACCTCTTTGAGGCACTTTTGGACTAGGGTAAAAGTAAATAAAAAGGCTAGTCTCTTGGTGAAAAACTATTTTAGGTTCCATTAGGCCCAAATGTTCACCCTTCTTTGATTAAAGCTTGGGGAACCACTAAAAATGTACATTTGGGTCTGTTATACCCAAAAAATGTCACTCATTTTTAGGACAACATATAAGCTATTTTGGTCTTGCAAGACAAAAATATCTCTTCCCATTTCAAAAAATTGTTCTAAGCTTTCAAAATTGGCAATTATTTAAGCTTTTTCAGTCAAAGGACTAATGGTTCAATAGGTTCAAAGGCTTTTACAGGGAGGTTCAATCAAAAGAACAAGTTTTTGACACACAGTCATTTTCAGGACTAGTTCAAGGTTTAAAAGGTTCAATGTGCTCAATCGGGTTCAAGGTTCAATGGGTTCAACGAGGCTTGTTTCAAAGAATCTTGGTTCAAGCGTTCAATAGAAACAAGGGAGTGAACCATTGAACCATTGAACCAAAGTTGGTTCAATCGATCAGTTCAAGAAATAGGTTCAAAGGAGTGACCCAAGCATCAAAGACACAAGGGCCCTTGCAAAGGGAATTTCCAAGGCAAAAGTGACTAAGGAAGGAAACAAATGGACCAAAACAAAAGCCTGATTGAACCCAGCGGATGCTGCTAAGTGTCATCTTCTGAGCCTCATTTCACTTTATTTCTTAGAGTAGCAAAAGCCACCACGTGTCCTTTATAAGTTAAGAAAAATGTGCCACATCTCAACGTTTGAATGAATCTAAAATGAGCCTCAAATGTTTCTATAGTATTTATAAAATGTGACAGAAGCCATCACATGTCATCTTCTGTGGGAAACTCAAAAGACATCCAAATCTTCTATAAGTTCAACGAATGCTGCCACGTGTTCTCACCTATTTCACAGTGGATGCTGCCACGTGCCACATATTGAGATTCACTTAAAATTGATTAAGGAAAATTTCTAAGGGACAAACAACTCTTTCAGAGGACACTCAGAAGTCGAATTGAACCATTCCAAAAAATTGAAAGGCTAATTTAGAGCTCAAACAACCTTTGCAAAAGATAGGAAAAGAGCAAAGGGATTTCCTTTGGAAAAGTTCCCTAGAAAAAGTGACAAAGAGACAATTCCTTTGGACAAATTGTCTGAAAGAATTTCTTCAGACTTTTTCTCCGAAGGAAAAGTTTGAAGAAATAGAAAACCTACAATGCTGTCATGTGTCCCTCAAAAAGTCACAGTAGAAGTCATCATGTGTCATCTATTTAGACACAGTTTCAAAGTAGCAAAAAATGCCATGTGTCTCTCATCAAATGTAATGAAAGCTGCCACGTGTCATCCTCTGCAGGAAACTAATATAAGTCTTGAAGACTTTTCAAAGGTAGCTAAGAGCTCGATGGAAGCTACCACATGTCAATGTCTACAGTTTCTTCCTTTATATCTCTTTTGCTAAGTACGGATTGTAGCGAACCTTCATTAAGTTACTGAAGCAAGTGGAAGCTACCAAGTGCCATCTTCTATAGGGTTCTCAAAAGACTAGTAGAAAGAAACTAAGGAACAAAGCATCAAATTGAATCAAGGACCTGATTCAAATAACCAAAAAAGGAGGTTTGATGAGGAAGGACCAAAAATATTTGCACATCAGATATGTTTCTAGAAGTAAACTTCCAGGTGGATATTGAAAGATGCAAACTTTCAATAGTGTGACCCATTTCTCTGCATTGAGAAAAGAAAATGGGTAAATGCCCCTAAATTCCAACATGTCTTCTTAACAAAATTCAATGCAACATGATGTGTTACTTTTCTTGAGTCCTTCTTGAAGAGGCTATATAAGGGACTCTCTTTTATTATTTTAAGAATCTCTCTCTGATTATCAGAAACAAAACTCTACCCAAATTGAAAGGCATTACTGAGACTTTGAGCTCAGATTGTTGATCATATTTTGTTATTGGAATAAGAAAGCAAGTGACTTTTCAGACTTTTTGCTATGATATCTTTGTTGTTGGGGAAACTGTTCTTATGTCTTTTTCCTTAATCTATTATTTGTTCCTTTAATTTAATAATCAAGATTAGTGAACGTAGTCAGAAAGGTGTCCTGAAGCTAACTATGGAGAGACTTTGTGCGCCCATAATTTTATTTAGTGTGTTTTCTTTTTGTTTCTATGTAAAAGACCTTGGGATGACTTTGTGACCTCATTGTCCTTCGTATCTCATTCTTTGGCGATTCAGGTGGAGACTTTGTGCTACATCTCAATTTGCTAGTTACTACGTCCTTGGTTACATTTTCCAATTACTACCAAGAAGATTATTGTGGTTTGATGAATGGTACTTCTAAAAGAAGAGGAGTAATTTTGTCATTATCCCTAAGATTTCTCCTTTGATTTTCATGCATCATCTCTGAAAAAAGAGAGATGGATGGTTTGTCCTACCCTTGATTATTATTTTCTATTTATATTTATATATATAACATATTTATAGGGAACCTCCCATTGATGAGAGGAGAGATTAGTCCCCTTTTGATGTGGTAAAAATACACATTTGGCTAACCAATCTTCATACTTTGGATGATCAAACCTATTTTGTTTATCAGTACGCTGATCAACAAAATTTTCAACCAACAATTTTTGGCAATTCCCCTGGGATATAGTTATGTGCATTATGAAACCTCAAGTTTCAGATGGAATCAATCTCTACCATTATCCAGTATAGATTCCATTCCATTTTTGTGTTTTACCCATTATTATTATAACCTCACCATTCACCTCCACACCAACAGGGAAAGAACACACAGTTTAATGCCTCAAGCTTCAAACTAAAGCAAGGTCAATTCTTTTCCATTTTTGTTTCACAATCTGGCAGATTCAAGGTTTACACGAAGCCAAAGGGCTAAAGGTATTATTGACCCTATATTAGAGTTGTTACAACAAAGTAATTTTGATTCTTTTTCCTTCACCATTTCACCTCTAACAAACCAAGAGCTTTCCTCCTACTAAAGTCAGGTCTCCATTACCAAGTGAAGCATCTACTTCTACTATTGATAAAGCTTTGCCAATAATTATCCCTCTGACATTTGTTATTCCTCCTTTTCATAGTCATATAATGGCAGCTCAAGGCCCATGGGGTAATTTTTTTGGTCCTCTCAATCTTACTCCACCTCTACATGAGCTCCCACACAGTTCAAGAAATAATTTCCCCAAATTCTATGGTGATGGGAAAGTTCATCCTGATGAACACATTGCAGCCTTCAACATAGCTTGTGGTGTAATTAGAGTAGAATTTGAAGATGTTGTAGTTAGGCTATTTGTAAAAACATTATAAGGTGCTACTGTAGATTGGTTTTATCATCTACAGGCTTAGTTAGTAACTAATTATAATACCCTCAAAGCTAAGTTTGAAGCTAGATTTAAACTTGCAGAAGATGCACATGCCCTTATGGCTCAACTCACATAGATGAAGAAGGAGCCTCATGAACCAATGAGGGATTTCATAGCCAAATTTGACAAACTAAGGAACAAAATTCCTGTAATTACTTGACCTATAGCTGAGAATCTCAAATGATTCTTCATTAATTCTTAGTTATCTGAAGTAAGTTTTCTTTTGAGACGTGTTGGTCAAATAGATCTTGGTGCAGCTCAACATTTGGCCACTGAGGTAGAAGATGATCTCATCTTAGCAGGGAAGATAAGAAAAGATCTAAATAGAAATAGACCTTCATCATCTTTTGAATATTCATCTACAGGCACCATAGATCCAATGGTGCAGAAGTTGGCAAATGAGTTGCTTGCTCTCAAAAAGAAAATGGCACAAGGTATGTTTTCTGCTCCTTCATAAAAATATATGCCAAGAAAGACATTTCCAAATCAATCATATTAGGGCAACGCTGTCAGGAATCAAGGGCAATAAAATCATCTTCCTCCCCCATAAGGAAAACTTGCCCTGGAAGCTCCTCCAACCAATTCAACAATGTGATATCTTGAAGTAGAATCAGAGTTCTCTTTCTAGCCTAAATTGAATCAAGAAAATGACGCTGATCTCCTTGTATAAAATCAAGAAGAATTAGCTGGCGACTGCCACATTAGTTTCCTGAACTACTATGATGAACCCAAAAGCAAAGGATAAACTAGTAATAGATCATATGCAGTGTTTACCAGGTCCAAGAGCCAATCAATCTAACAAGCTGATAAAGGGAAGACAGAGGAGCAACCTCAACCAACAATTGAAATTGCTAAGCATGGAACCACTCTACCTTTCCAATCAAAGGATTTGGTGATCACCCAAAAGGTAAGTACATCAATTTCACCTTGACCTTCTACTTCAATTTTGAAAACTAGCCCCCCTTCCATCCCTCCTAAAACTAGGAAGGTTGAAATACCTTCCTCTATACCTAGCTCAATTCAACCATTTGACATAATTGATCATGTCAAAAAGACAACAATACAAATGTCTAAATTTGAATATTTGCAGTCCAATCTTGGTTAATTGGATAAGTTGGTCCAATATGTAAAGAACCAAACCATCCCTGCAAGACAAGAAGCTAAAAAGGTAACCCCTAGTCCCCCAAAGAACATGTCCATTCCAAATAATCTTGTCATTACTCCTCCAGCTGTCCCTAGGAAAATAAAACCTTTCTATGTTTCCCTGTTAATAAATGTTCATAAGCTAAGTAATTGTATTATAGACTCAAGCGCATCTGACAATATCATGCCTACTAAAGTAGCTGAATCTCTTGATCTCACATTAACCAAGACATTTAGAAGATGTTTCTCCATGGAGAACAAGCAAGTGCCATTGCTGGGACAAATCAAGGATGTTGAATTTGTATTTGCAGCCTTTCCATACAAAAGAATGAAGATGATAGTTCTGATGGCTGATGTTTCAGCATCCTATGGTATCCTACTTGGGTGAAATTTATACAAGGATGTTGGTGGAAAATTGAGCATGGATCTATCTGAAGCCAAGATCCCTATCAAAGGCACCATGCAGAGGCTACTTCCTAAAAAAGAATAAAAGTATATTGTCACTCAAACATCAGCCCTTGAAGCTCAAATTATTTTTGAATCCTTAGGTATGGGTAACTACTTTCTATCTACAAATGAAGTTCATGAAGCATTTGATAAAATTATTGAAAGTGTCAACCCAGAAATTAGTTCAACTAGAATAGTAGAAGAACTAATAGGTTGCAATACAAATGAAGAAGGATCTTCCCTCTCTAATGAAGGAAAGTCTAAAGAAAAATTAGTGTCTAATGAAGTATGGACTCTAGAGTTTGATGGCAGCTGCTCCCCTACTAATTTGGGAGTCGGGATTGTGTTGATATCTCCCCAAGGAGATATGTTTCCTTCATCTTACAAATTACAATTTATCAACATTAATAATACAACTGAATATGAATCTCTATTGCTTGGATTGAAGGCTACTCAAGACAAAGGCATCAAGTTTATTCATGCCAAAGGGGATGCTAAATTAGTGGTTTGTTAGGTGAGAAACTTATACCAAACCAAGAATGAAAGATTACGCCACTACCGCAACCTGGTTTGGGACCAAATTGAAAGATTTTATGCTTTCAACATTTCTACCATACCCAAGGAATCTAATGATAGAGCTGAAGCACTTGCTCTTTCAGGAACTCTCTTAGTTCCTCACTCAAATTTCAAAGAAGATAGGTATACTATTGAGCTAGTCTTTAGACCAAGTGTTCCTGAAAATGCTAATCATTAGCAAGTATTCAATGATGATCATCAAATCATTGCCTTCTTGGAATGAAAAGACAATTTTGAACAACTACGTTTTGAAGGCAGTGAACCTCAGAAGTATGAATCAACCTTTGAATCTAGTTTAGATATAAATGAAGAATTCTTACAGCTGAAAGGAAATAAAATTTCCAAAGGCCTGGTTTCTCTTGAGAAATTGTTTGACAATCATGATAGATTCATCAAACAACAACAAACAGATTTAAGCTTCTTTCAGGGATTCAATCAAGTAAATCTGACTACTAAAGAAAATCCCAAGATGGTTAACATTGGTAAGTGCTACACCCCTGAAGAAAGATTCAAGTTCACCACTTTACTCCATCAATACATGGATGTCTTAGCTTATTCTTATGATGACCTAAAGTCTCTCAGACCTGATGAAATCTACCATGACATTCCTCTCAAGGCTGACTCAATGTCCTATAAGTAAAAATCCAGATAGTATAATCTAAAAATATCAGGTACTATTTTGTCTAAGATGCAAAAAATGTTAAATGCTAGAATCATCTTTCCAATCCATCATTCCAAATGGATTGCAAACATAGTGCCTGTAAGGAAGAAGAGTGGTGAAATTCACATTTGTGTAGATTTTAAAAATCTGAATCAGTCATTTTTGAAAGATAATTATCCTTTGACAATCATGGATCAAGTGCTTCAAGTAGTGACAGGTTCAGAGATGTTATCAATGCTAGATGGATTCTCAGGATATAATCAAGTTGAAGTTGGTGAAGCAGACCAACACAAGACTGCATTCACCACACCTTGGGGTACATTTACATATATAAGAATGCCTTTTGGCTTGATAAATGTTGGTGCCACCTTTCAGAGAGCAATGGACCTAGGTTTTAAAGATGAGATAGTTAAAATCATAGTGGTATACCTTGATGACTTGACTGACTTTTCAAAGAATTGTTCTGATCCTGTACACCACTTATAAGAAGTGCTGGAGCACTACCGCCAGAATGGTATTTCCTTAAACCCTAAGAAGTCTATTTTTGGAGTAATAGAGGGGAAACTCCTCAGATACATTGTGTCTAAAGAAGGCATAAAGATTGACTTAGATAGAGTCAAGTATATTCAAGAGCTTAATTTGCCTACAAGTAAAAATGTTGTTCACTCTTTCTTTGGAAAGGTGAATTTATTACAGAGGTTCATCCCTAAATTTGCTAAGAAGATGAGACACATTGTGAACATAATGAAAGGGAAGACCACCTTCAACTAGACTAAAGAAGGCAAGTCAGCATTTCAAGATATCAAGACTACCATTGCCCATGCCCCTACCTTGGTTTTTCTAGATTACAACAAAGATTTCATCATATACAACTATGCTTCTAAACATACACTTTCAACAATTCTTGTTCAACATAATAAGGAAGGTATATAATCTCCCATTTATTTCATGAGTTTCCCTCTCAAAACCCATGAGATGAAGTATTCAAATGTAGAGAAGCATGCCTATGCAGTGGTGAAAGCAGTCAAGCATTTTTGCTTCTATATCCTGAATTCACACACTACTGCCTTAGTTCCTGACACTACAATCAAGTCCATATTAACTCAGTAGGAGTTTGACACAAAAAGAGGCAATTGGATTGCAAAGATCCAAGAGTTTGATCTAGATATTAAGCCTATAAAGCTGGTTAGGGGAAAAGGCCTATGCCAATTAATTGCTGACAACAAGCTAGAAGATACACATCATGAAGAAGCTAAAGTGGAAGATACACCAACAATCCTTTTTGTCTCCACTACCAATGAGTGGTATTTAGGTATTGCTCATTTCCTTACTTATGGTGAATGTCTTGCTCATTTGTCTTATAAAGAAAGGAGGACTATCAAGTTGAAAGCTACCAATTTTGTCCTTTGGGACAACAGCTTGTACAAGAGAAGCATAGATGGAGTATTCATTTGTTGTGTAGACAAAGAGCAAGAAAGCCAACTTTTAAAATCTTTCCACAATCTAGCTTATGGAGGGCATTTTTTTGCTCCTATAACTGCTCACAAGATTCTATGAGCCAAGTATTACTGGCCAACTCTTTTCCAAGATGCATATAAGTGGGTGAGAAAATGTGAACTCTGCCAGCAATTTGTTGGAAGACCCAAGTTAGCTACCCTACCTCTCAAGCCAGTGATCATAGAAGAACCTTTCCAATAATGGGGGATTGATTTTATTGGGACTATAAACCCATCTTCAAGTGCTAGACATGATTATGTCATTACAACTGACTATTTCACCAAGTGGGTAGAAGCAATCCCAACTAAGCATGCTACTTCAAATGTTGTATGCAATTTCCTCAAGGAGAATATCATTTCTAGGTTTAGAGTTCCAACCAAAATTGTTACTGAAAATGTATCTTGTTTCACCTCTCAGGAGATTACACAATTCTATTTCCATTATGGAATTACACTCTCCCATTCTTCTAATTATTTTCCATAAGGGAATGGACAAGCTGAATCAAGCAATAAGAACCTGGTAACTATCATCAAGAAGCTAGCAGATGACAATCAAAGGACATGGCATACAACATTAGTTGATGCTCTTTGGGTAGATAGAATCAAACTAAAGAGAGAAATTGGTATGTCTCCTTTTCAACTTCTTTATGGTATCAATGCTGAGATATCGATAACCTTAGAATTGCCAGCCTTGAAATTGGCAAAGGTAATTGAAGATCAGACATATGAAAGCTCTCTTGATAAAAGAGTCATGTGTCTGACTGAGCTGGATGAATAGAGAACCATAGTGGTGGACTGAATTGCTTCTCATCAAAGTTTGGTAAAGAAACTCTCTGACCAAAATGCCAAAAATTGTGATTTCTAGATTGGAGATCAAGTCCTGCGATGGAACAAAAAGAGAGAACCAAAAGGGATGCATGGAAAGTTTGATTCCCTTTGGAGAGGCCCATTTATAATTCATCAACACAATGGTGAAAATTGCTTTTTTGCTAAAATATCAAGATGGCACACTCTTTTCTCTACCTCATAGTGGGCAGCATCTAAAACACTTCAACTCTTGAAGTATCAGATCATTTCATCTGTACATATGTATATTTGTATAGTTTTTAATTCTATTTTATTTTGTTTGTTTCCATTTTTGATGCCTTTCATTTTTGGGTAACATGACTCCATAGCCCAATGGTACACATGAATACATTGGAGATTTTAGATTCTACTACCTTCAATTCCTTTTTACAATTGATAGAAGTTCCCCAACTGGAGCCAGCTATTGTACCCAAAAAATGTCACTCATTTTTAGGACAACATATAATCTATTTTGGTCTTGCAAGACCAAAATATCTCTTCCCATTTCAAAAAAGTGTTCTAAGATTTCAAGATTGGGAATTATTCAAGCTTTTTCAGTCAAAGGACTAATGGTTTAATAGGTTTAAAGGCTTCTATAGGGAGGTTCAATAAAAAGAACAAGTTTTCGAAACAGTAATTTTTAAGACTAGTTCAAGGTTTAAAAGGTTCAACATGCTCAATCAGGTTCAAGGTTCAATGGGTTCAAGGTTCAATAGGTTCAACAAGGATTGTTTCAAAGAATCTTGGTTCAAGCGGTCAATAGAAACAAGGGAATTAACCATTGAACCATTGAACCAAAGTTGGTTCAATCGGTCGATTCAAGTGACAAGTTCAAAGGAGTGCCCCAAGCATCAAAGACACAAGTGCCCTTGTGAAGGTAATTTTTGAGGCAAAGTGACTAAGGAAGGAAACAAATAGATTGAAATAAAAGCCCGATAGAACCCAGTGGATGCTGCCAAGTGTCATCTTCTGAGCCTCATTTCACTTTGTTTCTCAGAGCAGAAGAAGCTACCATGTGTCCTCTGTAAGTTAAGTGGAATGTTCCATGTGTCAACATTTGCATGAATCTAAAATGAGCCTCAAGTGTTTCTAAAATGTGATGGAAGCCATCACATGTCATCTTCCGTATGACACTCAAAAGATGTCCAAAGCTTCTACAAGTTCAATGGATGTTGCCACGTGTTCTCACCTAATTCACAGCGGATGCTGCCACGTGCCACATAAAAAGATCAAAGGGATTTCCTTTAGAAAATTTCCCCCAGTAAAAGTGACAAAGAGACAATTCCTTTGGACAAATTGTCTGAAAGAATTTCTTCAGAGTTTTTCTATGAAGGAAAATTCAAAATAAATAGAAAACTTGCAATGCTACCACGTGTCCCTCAAAAAGTCACAGTGGAAGCCACCGCGTGTCATCTCTTGAGACATAATTTCAAAGCAGTGGAACATGCCATGTGTCTCTCATCAAATGTAGTAGAAGTTGCCATGTGTCATCCTCTATAAGAAACTAATATAAGTCTCGAAGACTTTTCAAAGGCAACTAAGAGCTCAATGAAAGTTGCCATGTGTCAATGTCTATAGTTTCTTCCTTTATATCTCTTTTACTAGGTAAGGATTGTAGCGAACCTTCATTAAGCTATTGAAGCAAGTGGAAGCTTCCAAGTGTCATCTTTTGAAGGGTTCTCAAAAGACTAGTTGAAAGCAACTAAGGATCTGAGCATCAAATTAAATCAAGGCCTGATTCAAGTAACCAAAAAGGGAGGAATGATGAGGAAGGACCAGAAACATTTACGCATCAAATATGTTTCTAGAAGTAGACCACCAGGTGGATATTGAAAGATGTAAACTCTTAATAGCATGACCTGTTTCTCTGCATTGAGAAAAGCAAATAGGTAAATGCCCCTAAATTCCAACATGTCTTCTTAACAAAATTCAATGCAACATGATGTGTTACTATTCTTGAGTCCTTCTTGAAGAGGCTATATAAGGGACTCTCTTTTATTATTTTAAGGATCTCTCTCTCTCTCTCTGATTATTAGAAACAAAACTTTGCCCAAATTGAAAGGCATTACTGAGACTTTGAGCTCAGATTGTTGATCATTTTTTGTTATTGGAATAAAAAAGCAAGTGACTTTTCAGACTTTGTGCTATGTTATCTTTGTTATTAGGGAAACTGTTCTTATGTCTTCTTCCTTAATATATTTTTTGTTCCTTTAATTCAATAAGCAGGATTAGTGAAAGTAGTCAGAAAGGTGTCCCGAAGCTAACTGTGGAGAGACTTTGTGCCCCCACAATTGTCTTTAGTGCGTTTTCTTTTTGTTTCTGTGTAAAGGACCTTGGGAGGACTTTGTTCCCTCATTTTCCTCGTATCTCATTCTTGGGCAATTCTGGTGGAGACTTTGTGCTACATCTCAATTTGCTAGTTACTACGTCCTTGGTTACATTTTACAATTACTACCAGGAAGATTCTTGTGGTTTGCTGAATGGTACTTCTAAAAGAAGAGGAGTGCTTTCTGTCATTATCCCTAATATTTCTCCTTTGATTTGCATGCATCATCTCTGAAAAAAGAGAGATGGATGGTTTGTCCTACCCTTGATTATTATTTTTTGTTTATATATATATATATATATATATATATATATATATATAACATATTTATAGGGAACCTCTCCTTGATGAGAGGAGAGATTAGTCCCCTTTTGATGTGTTAAAACTACACATTTGGATGACCAATCTTCCTACTTTGGATGATCAGACCTATTTTTTTATCAGTACGCTGATTGACAAAATATTCAACCAACAGGGTCTAAGCTCAATACAAAAGAATATTATGCCTTTGATCAAATTGTTTGATTATGTATTGCAGTGTTTGTTACATGGCGCTTACACTATTAAGGGATTTAGATTGATCTTGTTTGGGAGTACTTGAAGATCTAGTATGACTAGAAGACCTTGCCATTCCTAGATAATTAACATCCTTGCCAACTATTATAAAACGTGGCTCAACTCTCCTAGTAGATGATAATATGAAATTCAATATTAGGAACCTAGAGGACTCAAAGTGGATCAAATTAAGCATGCCCCTCACTAAGGATGAATGTTAGGTCTTTGTAGCCTTTATAAGGGAGTTTGTTAACATATTTCCATGGGGCTATGCTGACATGCTAGGTTTGGAACTTGCCTTCATAGTACACCATCTCATTGTACATCCTAATGCCAAATTTATTAAATAAAGAATATGTAAAATACATTCTCATATTGATATGTTAGTCAATAAATATTTGGATAAAATCTTAGAATCAAGATGCTTTGGGCTGATCGAGTATTCATATTAGATCTCTAACATTGTGCCTATCAGTAAAAATCTAGAAGCTGCCATAATCTACACTAATTTTAGGAAAAACAACAAGGCCTAAAAGAAGGATGAATTTTGTATACTAAATATAGACATGATTGTTGACTCCATAGCTAGGTATGAAATTCTTTCCTTCATGGATGGAATTTTTAAGATACAACCAGATCTAGATTGCACTAGAGGACCAACATAAGAATAGTGTTCATCACTCCTTCGGGAATGTTTTCCTATCAGGGCATGTATTTTTACCTTAGGAATGTAGGGGATATATACCAAAGGGATATGACTATTATATTCTATGATATGACACATGATATTGTCAAATACCATGTCAATAACATAATAGGTAAATCTAAGACATGTGTAGACCACTTGTTTATTAGTATTTTATTTTTGTTTGTTAATTTATTTTTATTTTCCTTTATGCCTTTTTTATTTATCAATGACCATAGGATTATTACACTTTATTTACACTTGAGTATTGATTACCCATAGTGTGTATTTGAGTTGTGGATTTATGTACATTCCTACACTTAGTTTACTATAGTATATTCACTTGGTAGTTGATTATTCATACTTTATGCCTAAGTGATTTGTACTTGCATTTAAACAAAATTTTACAGGCTTTGGAAACACATTGTTATTATAGTTGTCTATAAATATGATATATAATATCATAAACTAAAACAAAATTTAGACCAAAGGATCTATAAAAAAATGTACTAAGAAGTTCTCTTTTTTTCACACCTAACAAATCCCAAACCTGCCCAAAAACTACCCAAATGTAGAGTAATTAAATGTAAAAATAATAGTCATACCTAATAGTTGGGATGTACATCTCCATATTATTAGGTATCCAAACTTCATTCCTATCCTTTTTATTCGCTTATTGTTACTCCATAAGTATGGATTCAATATGTAGGTCCCATTTTTTTGATTTCCATACTAGGGTGAATTATGTAGACTTTTCTTAATCATATCGATGCGACTGGGGAAAATATGAATTATATCATGCATCCATCTTCCCTATTAGGGCACCACACTTGGTCAATTATTATAACCACCTTTGGTAAAATCATTATTTTAACTCATCTATCCTATTAGGGCACCTCACTATGCTGATGATTGTTATTGCCTTTGGGAAAATCATTGCTTCCCCTCATATTCCGTACTAGGACACCTTTATATGCCAATGATTCTCACCACCTTTTGTAAAATAATTATTTCCACCCCTATTACCTATGGCTTGTATTATTTCCTCCTTTTTGAGGGAATGTTCACCGACTTTATTTGCTTTGCAATCCATTGAGGGGGCATCCAAGGCTCATCTATCACCTTTTGTGGCATTATCTAAGACATTATTGAATTTTTCATGATTTGAGAAGATGTTACTATGCTTGTGTCTTGAAATGCCTTTCAAAATAAGGTCAAATTGTAGATATCCCATTTTAGCTACAACTGTGCTCCAACCAAACTTAAAATTAATTTGTACCAAACAATACAAATTAATCCTAGGAATCACTAAATGTCCCAATTTCATCTACAAATCAAATACTAGTACCTAGAGTCATGTTGAAGCATTTATATTTTGGGTATTATCTTTTACATAATAGTAACCTCTCATAAATTTATCTCTAGTCAAATTGTGACCTAACAAATTGATAGATTGGCCTTTAGACCCATTAAGCAATGCACTTAAACAATTCCTAAAATGTAAAAATGTTATATAGAATGAATTAACTAAGCAAACCCAATTAAATAATTAAGAAAAATTTAAATTTGAAATTAGTGAATATTAATTTTTTAAAAAGGAAAATCTAATAAAATTGAGTTCATGATGATGTCATCATCCTCAAAGTCAAGGAATTAAAAATATCTCCATTAAACTCTTAAATTTATAAAAGAGATCCATGCTTAATAAATGTGATCTTTATACCAAATATTAATTTCTTGTCATCTCCCTAACTTAACTAGAGTTAAAATAAATCTAACCAAAGTTAAATCTAGCCTAACTTTTATTGGGTTAGAGTTAGTTAGAAAACCTATGAATAGAAGTGCCAAGACCATTCTAAAACAAAATCTCAAGCCAAAGATATAATTTGAATTTTTGAGAGACAAAACTTTCTTGTAATGTTATAATGCAAAATTATTGATAGATTCATACATATTTCCAAAGCCAAGCCAAACATTCCCAAAATGACAAGAATAATTGATGCAAAGATCACCATTATCAAATAATCTTTGAGCACATGACTGAGCACATTCCTCCAAGGACAACATGCAATTTTTGATAGTAAGGAGGGTGAATAATACTTGTTTTAACTTCTTTTGTTTGTTACTTGCACTATTGTCTTGGTCCTTGAGTGTGTAGGCTTGAACTATTAGATTTGTTTATGTGTTTTATTAAATTTTATCATACCAACACTTGACTAACTCCCCTCTTAGACTCTTATCTGATAGTAACTACTTAAAATATGATAATCCATAATCATATATAACCTATATATCTGAAATTTCATCCACTCAAAGAGATACCATGAGAATCACATGTGTATAACATGGATGTGAAAGAAATCTAGCATAGGTAAATAACCATAATATGTATCCATCGATAGATAATTTTTTTTATTTTTTATTTTATAATGTTTTTCAAATTTATGATTTTATATAAGAATTAATAATGGGAGAAAAAGTGTGTAATAAATAAAAAACACAATTAGGATGGAAGACTCAAAACATCTTACTACTTCCCTCCAAACCTAATGTATTCTGGGGTGGAAATTATAAACATATATTTTGTCATCATTAGGAAATCTATGAAAGTTTTTATAATGGGATAAATAATCAAAGTAAAAGGGCCAATGAAACATAACAATCAACAAAAAATCAAGAGGATAGGTAATATCAAGGTAAAATAAGGGAAACAAAAGTATCAAAACTAGACTAATATAAGGCATGCAATCAAACTCAAAGGCGAAAATCACATGAAATATTAAAAAAATAGATGAAAATAAGATATGTATAGTAAGAAGGATCTATTATGATAAAAATGTATTAATGAAGTACAAAATGCACACTATCATGGATAATAAATGATATGATTTATATTTTCAATATCTATATATCAGAGTCAAATGTCTCATTAAAAATATAATAAAATTAATCATGAGTTTCATAAAAAGAAAAATCATCATTTGAAGGAGATATGTGAGAATAATAATCTATGAAATATATAATAACATGCATAAAAATATTTCACAATAAATCAAATGCATAGATATCATCCATATTAAGAGGTTAAAAATCAATCTCGAGATGTGCATATTTATAAAATGTAGGAGTCAATGGTGTAAGTGTAGGGATTCAAGCTCAAATAACTAAAATTAGATATGGTGGTAGTATCATAGATGTAAGAGATACCATAATTATTGGCTTTGTTATTTTAGACTCAATTGTAGTATTAATCGTAACTGAATGTGGTTTAATAGTATCAAGTATCACACAAGGTTTAATTATTCACTCCTTATTAAGTACACTAGATGATTGCATGTGTGATATCATATGTATAGTAGGTATCTCACAAGGTGTGCCATGAACGCTATATGTTTTCTTATAATGTAATAAATTGAGACAATAGTGTAATGTATAAGGTATCAATCTTGTTTGGTTAATTCATGGGAATTCAAGTAATAGATATTATGTTCTTTACTATGGAATGAAATAAAACCTACCTATGAAAGTCTAAGGACCAATTGTAACTACTAGTGTAATATCACCATGTGGTATTTAGGTAATTCAATCATAGATACATGACACCATAGTCATGTTAAGTAAATATATCTTAGTGTAGTCTTGAATAAATAAGAATGACATAGTAATAAAATCTAATATAGAACCATTGTCAATTAAAATTTCATGTGTAGATTTAGATAACTTGCTCTACTAGGGTTTCATATTGGTCATGTATTGCCTCATTTCATCACCTCCCAATATAATCATACCACTTTTGTGGTATTTTTTTGGTTATTGGAAAATTGAATGTTTATTAATATCCACCCTTTATGTGGATATATTTGTTTTTTATGGAACCCAAAAATGTTTTAACTACTATTTGTGATAGTAGGAACGATGGTCTTGAAGAACCTCAGAGAGTTCATAATTATATGACAAGGTATATCTTATTATACTCCTTCCAAACCTGATGTATGTTCACAATTTTATTCTATTGAAAATGTATTCAAATGGTATCAGAATAATTGTTTAATATCATATCATTTCAGTCCTATCCCCTCTAAAAAATTCCTAAATGCCTAGATTCATATTTATTGGGAACCCTTAGGATCCCAAGTTATTTGTGTTCAAAATTTGACAAAGGGATTTTTAATTTTCTCATTTAAATACCCCTTTAAATTCTATTCCCTCATTTTTAGGTCAAGTTTTTAGTTCCTAAGGAATATGCTTATGAGTGTGTCCCTTTGGACTTGTACTTTGAAATTCTCCAACCAAGCTTCCCATAAGATTCCAATTTTGATTGAACTTCCTAGAATTTCTCTTCCTCTATGGTATTTTATTGAAGATATTACTAAGATCATAAGACACTTTTATATGAGTAAAGCAAGTTTTAATTTACGCAACACAATAAAAGTGTTTACATGGAGGTTGACTTGACCAAGGAATTAAAAGAGTCCATCGACATTCATGTAGGGATAGAATTTTAGATGTATAAGATCATATATTTTAATATGAAGAATAAATACTTTTTGTTCTAATTGATCGACCATAAGATACTTGATTATCATAGTATGGGTTATTCAAAACCCTTTGTTAAATAAGAATAAGTTGGAAAGTAAAAGGTGTCCCAAAATAGTGATGGTAGGATAATGCTGGCTCACAAAAAAACAATTGCCAAAAATAAAGGTGTTATGCCAAATCATGTCCCCCTATTTTAAATACTCCCTTGAGGAGTGAAAGGATAAATTTGCATCTGTGTTAACCCTACTCTATATTTTATAGCTTCTCATAGCTAAGTTTCATAATCTTCTCAATCACATATTACTTTCCCCTATACTAGGACATCCTCTACAAGTGAGCCTATCCCTTAATGATCAATTAGTGTGACCCATGATAGTTTAAATTATCCTTGAGATACTAAGTTGGATAAGATATCCTATATATTGATTAGGTATTTTATTCCAAAAATAACTCTATTGCGTAACTAGTTTTCAACCCTTGAATCTAGAGAAGACATAGAGGATGGCCAGAGAGATCTATTCATGAAAGACCCCCCCCCCCCCCCCCAATGAATTTAATATCATGTAATGTTTAAGGTCTTATAGAATCTTCTCATAAATTTTTTATCCATGCTACCTATCATCAGTTGGAAAATTATTATTTTATTTATCTATGATAATTTAATATTTTATGTTTTCTTTTGTGAACAACTCTAAAATGTATTTCATGTGATGCATATTATGTTTACACTTCACATGAATATGGATGTGGTAGCACCAATATCTTAATGTCTAATAAATTTACCCCTTTAGTTTTTTGCCTTTGCTAAATATTTGTCACATTGATTTATTTGGGGTTTTCTTGACATCAATGGTCAATCATTGGCAGTTCTCAACATTTAAACCCAAAACAATGGCCATGACAAATTAACATTATGCTAATGGCTTGCTGAAAAAATATTTTTTCCATATGGATGATTGGTGTTGACTTTAATATGATTGACAGGATCGATGTAAAATTTGGTGTCCTTTCCAAGAAATAGTGTAAGGGATAATGTGAATCTTGGTGTTATTTCAAAAACTTTTAGGGTCTGTACACCCACTTCTCTAGTAGCACTCATTAAATATCTCACCTCAATTTACTTATTCCAACTACCACACTAGTTAAAATAGGGTCATAAAATAGTTAAACCATTTCAGTATTTATGAGAAACATGTGTTCTATTTTACTCTTTTATATGAACAAGATATTACTATCCATCCATATTTTTTCATTTCAAACCATAGTTCCATCACTTGCAAATTGGAGTGTAATAATGGTAGTTTCAAGGTGCCACATAAAAAATATTTTATAGACACATCCATCTTCTACCTTAAGGGAACAATCCATCTCATCAATATATTTTGGAACCTTATGCCACATCCTTCACATGCTACTAGTTAAGTTGAATGGTGGAATGATGTGATCAATCACATCGCTAATTTCCTCTACCAATATAGAATATAGGTTGTCTAGGTCAAGAATTATGATGATGACAATATGATAAAGGAATAAACAATGATATCATCTCTTATTGAACATAGTTCCTTTTATTTACAATTGAAATCCATGGCTACTTCTCTAAATCATAAGATAATTTTTTTTAGACAACCTTGTAACCAAAATGGATCAAATTTGAGCTTGACTAAATTGGGTAAAATTTAAGGATTGGGCCTCAAAAGAGTTTTTAAAATCCCTTTAGGTCAATTAGGATAGGGATAAAATCAAAGATACTAAGCTTCTTCAACATTGTCTTACCTACCTGCCTGAAATCTCCTCAACTTTGGTAGACCACTATAAACTAGTGTTTCAAGCAGAAGGAGAGACTATGGAAAGGGAACATGTTTTTCAAGAATATTTAGATGTGGTATCTACAAAAATTAGAAATTATAATATAAATATTAGTGATTCAACTCTAACTTTGAAGGATCTCTTTCATTTAGTTTGATGCATGGAAAATGACAAATCCATGGGTATCGATGGATTCCCTGAGTTTTACAATGCTAAATTGCATTTTTAGGCCTTGAAATATAATTTTTTTTACAAATAATACCTGTAAAATAAATCCTTAAATGCTCTCATTAAAAATTTAAATATCAAATTCATTCCAAAATTTAGAGATCCTTAGCTCATCATTAGTAAGTGGCTCATCACTTTTATCAATGTGTCTTGGAAAATCCTTGTCAAACCCATTATAAATTATCTTTATTGCATTCTTGCTACCAAAATAAAACCAAAATAAATGTTGCATGCATATAAAGGGTAAATAATCAAGTTTAGACTTCTATTTTATGTTTCTTGGGTTGGATACTCACCCATGGACACACATTAAACACATCACTCAAACTTGTCATATAATAAATATATTCATTGATTTGTATTCAAAAACATTACATGAATGAAAGATCTATCTCAAATTTTGTATCTCACACACTTAATTTGATAAGATTATTACATTAAATGAATAAGTATCAAACTCTCTCACTATCCCTCCTAAACATGAAAAACACTTTGCTTACTCTTAGTTCTGTTCAGGGATACCTAAGTTCTACTACTCCTTTATAGCTCGCTTACTTATTTTAAACTAAATTATTTCATTGATTTGAATATTCCTATGACATCCCTAGATTTTTGGGGTGTCCTTTTAGCTTACATAACCTCAAAAAATGTACGTGAGTTTGGTAGCTTTCAATTTCCAAAACTTTTGGGATTAAATGCCAAACCATCAGTAACAAATCCTTTAACACATCACCAAAAAAAATATAATTACACATAATTGTCATAAAATAACATAGGACCTTGTGACAAGAAAAATATCAATGCCTAGGTTAAATAGTGAAGCTCAAAGTACCCCCATAAATATCTAATAGTCATGTGTTTTTTTGATGAAGAATCAATTTTATTGGTTCTTAGATGCTCAAGTGATGTGCTAGGTCAAATAAGATCTATCATAACTCCCTAAAAATTAGTTTTATTTCTCCAAATCATCTAAAAATTATCACATAAATAATGATATACATCTTCTATGATCTCAAGAAGTCTTTCCCACCAGTTTGTCTCTACATTAAAGAATCATCTTACCAAATGTCTTGAACTTAAGAGTCAATACAGATCGACAAAATCTTAGGAAACATATCCAAATTGTTGTGTGCCAAAGAAATAATTTTAAAACATAATTCTTAAAGGTTCATAATGTCATTAAAATAACTTAATGGTTACAACACAAGAAAAAACCTAAATTAACATATTTTTTGGGTGATGTAAGATTTGATGAACCCTTCGATGGTCCTACATTAGACACTTAAGGTTTATTTAAATGTCATATCCTACTCACATAGATGGAATAAGTGGTAGAACCAATATTTTTACCACAAATCATAATGGCCATGGTGTTCTCTTCCAACACACCAAGTAATTTAATTGACTATCTCTCTTTATCTTCCATTTACATCTCCCTATTGTTGGCTTCAATTCATTATTATTATTATTATTATTATTATTATTATTATTATTATTATTATTATTATTATTATTATTATTATTATTATTATTATTATTATTATTATCTCTCCTTGATCCTCCTTTTGTGGGGTTATATCCACCATAGTTTGTCCTCCTATGTTAAAGGCTTATATTCTTTTCTCTCCATCCTCTTTTGGGATAAAACCCACTTCATCTAACCACATCCACCAAGATTTCCCCTATTTAATCTTAATTTATCTCTTGGGATTAAACTTAATGATGATCAACCACCTCCTCCTAAAATCCATCTTGGAATTATTTAATCACTTTGTAGCCTATTGTTAGATTATTAATTATATCACTTTTTACTATTTTCAGCTCATATTATCTAATAGATTCCATCTCTTCTCTTTCCACCATCATATTATTTGTGTCTTATTCATTTATAAGAGTCTTAAAAGACTCTTCTTCTTCCTTCAATTATGATTCACACACTTTAGTTGATATTCAAATCAACTTCTCTTTACTTTCTTTATTTAGTTCACAACTTTACACTTGTGCATTCACCTATTCACATTAGTAGGCTTATTTTAATGCCTCCTTTCTATGCATATCTTCACCTACACACTATTTATAGTCATAAATTAGTTTATAAACATGATACTTAATAGTACCCATAGGTTCTTCCTCCATCATCAAAATTTCATTAGATGACATAATAATTAGCTCTTTCTTATCTTCCTCTTGGATTCTATTAGAAAATTAAAAAAATAGTTTCTACTTTTACTCTTCTTCATTAATCATCTTGTTTATATCATCTATAGGAAGATTTTTATCTCCTTACTTCACCACTTCCATGACATGTGCAAATAACCTTTCACTCTCCTTGTCTATATGCCAAAATATCATATCTTAAATTATAAGAGTCTCTTCTCCAACATCTAAGATTTTATTCCACGTGTGCCACACCATTGGCATAAATATTCTTGGTAGGACCATGTCCACCATATCCATATAATTTTTTATATAGTTTCACATTCAATAAAAACATTAAGGTAATATAGAGTTCCTAAAAACACTTCTTCTAGCTCTTCATCAGAGTTTAAGGACATGGTGTCCAAATATTATCTACTACTAACATTCTCCTTACATATTTCTCTCTCATGATGGACTCACAAAGTCCCATTTTAAACAACCTATATGGCTATTCTCTCCTTGAAATTACTTTAATTTCCTTCTAATTCACATGGTTATTATTCAACCATACTCTTATTATGTGCATTATATTGCACATCAACCATATCTATTGTATCCTTCATGTAAATATGAAACTACTCATATATTAATTATTCATTCACATCTATAGTTTCATTTGAGAAAAACTATATCTTCCCTTGGTTGTATTCAATCCTTATTCCCTCCAAAATAGAAAAGACAAATAAATTGCCTTCATTCACCAAGAAAAATTATAAATATTCCCACTTATGGGATACTATAAACTCTTTACCATCATAAATCAATGGGTATCCTTATTTAATTTCAATAAATATCACCTCCATGTCCTTCACCTCGTTGGTTTACTGTTAAGCATCTTTATCTTTGTTATTATAAAAATATGATTTCGGATTCTAGAAAAACTCCTAATTAGTATTTTTTAAATAATAATTGAGATTATCAAATGGAAAGCCCACTCTCTTCTTTTATTTTAAGGCAACCTCATTCTCCTCATTCATATCCTTCTCCTTGTACTTCTCAAATTAAACTTGAGATGCTCACATGGAAACTTCCCTCTCATATTTCCTTTCATGTAAATTTATTTATTCTCCTCTCTCTCAAACCTCAAGACATGAATATTCTTCATCCATTGTACTTGTATTTTTGGGTTTGCAACATTACCTATAATCTTGGAAATAATATGTTACCAAATCTTTATCTTCTTATTTACTTTTCCTTGACTCCTCTCTTGGAGAAGTCTTTAATACTTAGCTAAAATTACACATAATATCTTACTTGAAACATTTATCCTCATGGGGTATTCAATGTTATTATCTTAAAAATACAAGTTTAACTATAATATTGATTTCATGAGCTCAGTTAGGATTTCTTTAACATAATTTTTTTCTAGTGGGCTTACCTTTTTCATTCATAATGACCTTTGCTAGTATGTTTGCTCGGATAATTTTTTTCCCTTAAAATGATCGGTATTTTTCTAAAGCATAAAAACTTTCTTGTAGGTATAAAAATATTATTATCATTTCTTATACATCTTCTATAATCACAACTACAACATTTCCTCTTTGTGAAGTCTCCATCATTTCTAATCATTCTTGAAAATATTTCAACATTGTTGTCAAGTCTTATACTCCTCATTCTCTTACTTATTTTTGTGGCATATATCCCCAATAAGTAGTATTCTCTTTAAAAACTTGAAATAGACTAAAAAGGAAGATCTTATCTCGTTTTATAAAAAATTTCAATACTTATCTCACATTTGAAACAAACTTATTCTCTATCAAAGGCAAACTTCTTTTTCACAACTTGTATCTAGCTCAAACAATTTTTTTTTTCATAGCTTTCAACTAACTAACATAAGATCTTCATGCACTCAACCCAATAGGGAAATAATTTATATGATATAAAATGGTGAAATCACAATGAGGGTAACCAATTAAGGTCAACATTTCATTTTGTATTGCTTGGAATAAACATCAACCATGGAAACTCATTAATCACATACCTTCGACTTGACATAAATCACACATATTCATTGAATTCCTATTGAAATTATTACATGAATGAATAATCTCACTAAAAATATCTCATACATACACTTTATTTCATAATATTATTGCAATACATGAAGTTTCAAACTCTTGCATAGTCCCTCCTAGATTTGAAAAATAATTTTATTATTATCTATTCTATTAATAAAGAGCTGAGTTATACTTCCCCTTCATAGTTCACTTACCTATTTTAAACTAAATTATTTTAAAAATATGAATATTCCTTAAACATGACTATATTTTTGTGTTGTCTCTTCAACTTCCTTATCCTCATAAAAATTTACAAGAGTTTGGTAGCTTTCAGTTTCAATAAATTTTGGGATTAAATTCCAAACCATCAACAACATCTCCTTCCAAATGTCAAAAAACAAGGATGGTCACATGTAATTGTCATACAATAAATTATAACCTTTATACAATAATAAAATTGACACATAGGTTAAAAAATTAATCTCCAAGTACCTCTATAATTCTCTTCTACTCATGTTATTCTACATTGAGGAATCAATCCGTCTAGATCTTGGATGCTCAAGTGATGTGCCAGGTAAAATGATAGATGTAATAACTCCTTCCAAATTATCTTTCTTTATCCAAATGATTTGATAATTAATTTATATATTATACTATACTTGTTATATGATACCAAAAAGTCTCTTCTACTAGTTTTCCTCTACAATGAAGAATTACCTTTCCAAATGTTTGTGACTTAAGAGTCAACACAAACTGATGGAAGCATAGGAAATATATTTTCAATATTGTATTAAAATTGAATAATATTACAACATAATTACATGAGGTTAAAAATATCATTAAAACAAAGAAAAGGATACAACATAAGATAAAACCTACACTATCATATTTTTTGGGTGATGTAAGATTGCACCAAACCTTGAATCCTTCTTCATCAATAGAAATGATATTAAGAATATATACACTTTAGATAATATCTTAGAATTTATAGAAGGAATGGAATAGGTGATGACCTCTCATTAGTTAACCATATTAATCAAGCTATAATTTTAGAAGGCATATGATATAATTGAGTGGAAATTTATTCTAACCATGCTTTAAGCCTTAGGATTTGCATGTATTGTATGAAGAGATAATTGGTTATGTAATTGACCATAGGGATTAGTGAGGATCATCAAGGGTATTAATATTAATGTTCACTCTTTTCAGCTCATAAATGACCATTTCAAAGATGATATATTTATCACTCTTGATGAAAAAAAAGATTATATCAAAAAGGTACTGAACTACCCTGATATTTTTAGTAAAGCCTCAAGTTATAAGCTACAATGGGTGAAAAATAAATGATTAAAAAAAATTATGATACATATGATGGATTGGATTCAAAAATATAATTGTAAGTGGATTAAAAAAGGAGACAATTTTAATTTCTTGTTAATATTTTTTTCCTCTAATAACTCTCCCTCTAATCTCTAGCAACATGTCATTGATGAAGTTGATAAAAAGGTGAAGTATTGGATCTTGGGGACTCTCTCCTTGGATTAAAAAAATTAAATTTTGTTATAACATTATGGAACCTCTCATGTTTATTATTATTATTATTATTATTATTATTATTATTATTATTATTATTATTATTATTATTATTCCCCTCTCTAAATACATGTATGATAAGTTTGCTAAAATTACTAGTGATTTATTATGGGCCAATGCTAAAAAAATTATGGATTTAAAATAGTCTCTTGGGATATTTATTTTCTTCCTCATGAGAAAGGTGGCATGATCATTATTTAATTTTATAATAAAAACATTTGTACGTGTGCTAAATGGGTGGTTTGATAAAATGAAATCAATGAGGTTTTTAAAATTATTCGACAACACTGCATTGCCTCTAGGTCACCTTATAGTAAAGTTAGTTGGGAAAATTTTAGGTTTCATACACTAACTGTTACCACTACCTCCATCAATATTGAGGGATATTTTTTTTCTAAAAACATTTATAAAGATTTTAAAGCTATCAAACCATATCTTAAATGTGTGTTTGATGGTTTTTGGAGTGACTTATCCTTCAATGACAATAATATGTGGTGGTCCCCTATTTTGACCAATTAAAATCTTCTCTTATTAGAATTCATAGGTATTAAATATTTGTGTATTTTTAAAAGGTACATTTTATCTCCTTCTAACGGAAAAATACAAATTAAAAAATTATATATATCCTTCCATTATGTGCATCCAAGTGATAATGCATCATGTCATGTTGTACACGATGTGTTAACAATCCCCATGGGATTTGGTGAAAAGGATAGTGATGGAAATATGACATTCAATTTAATAACTAATCTCCAAGTCTCCTATATAAAATTATGAGTCCTTTCTCTCTAGGTTTGGATAAGTTAAATAGGGTCTACATTATAAATTACTAACCCTATACTTTGATTTCTAGAATTAATAAAATTTTGAATGAAAAGCTTGAACCAAAGATATATCACTTTATTTGGTGCTTGGTTTATCAAGGTATTCCTATTTGGGAGCATATCCTTCACATTAGGATTTCTAAACCTAAGTGTCCTACCTAGTAAGTCCTAAGTCCTTTAAAATTATATTTTATACTTATCCCAAAACCTAATCTAGTTGTGACCATATCCTTTGCCTATTTTATCCCTTTCACCTATAGCCATTTTCTTATAAAATGGCCTTATTTGGGGATGATGCATAGTGGATGGCCTATATAGTTTTTTATGTAATTTGTTCAAAACTATCATCATATTTAAATTATGGAAAGTTAAGATTTCAGCCTTGTTTAAGAATGATGAACCATATTTTCTCTTTTTTATTAATGAAAAGGTGGTTGCTATCTATTTATATTTCAAGTAGATACAAAATCAATAAAAAAGGTGGATTTGGAGCTCCAACATATAAAATATTTGGTCAACCACTAAGGAACACTCTTAATACCATAACCCACATCCTCTTGGACCATCTAGGAGATAAATATCCTTACCTAGTACCCCATCACCAAAAAATTCATTCGTACAATCATAACCTTTTATCCACTTATCCTCCTATTTGATGAGGGTGGTTATGCTTCTGTCATGTTTTATTTTTATGAACCATCAATCTAGATGGAGTTCATCTATATATGAGAGTGGTCCAATTATCATTTTTTTTATAACCACCTCCTATTTGGGGTATTATAATTATTTGGATCTCATAGATTGTATTTAGAATGGTTGTGTGGTAGTTGATTCTCATCATATTGATCCTTCTGATTAAAGTGCATAGGCACCTAAGGATTATTTTCTACCTCCTCCTTCTAGGGCTACAAGTCATTCCTAATTATTTTCAATTTATGTTGTTATTTTAACTTTCTTAGGTCACTTTCCTCCATGAATTATTTTATGATTTTATAATGTAAGACACTTTTTTACTAACATGGAGAGTGGTTCATGATATTCCTTTGGTCACCTTATTATTGTAACTATATTGCATATTAGTTTTTCTTAATTAATATTATTGATGTGTTTCAATAGTGAAACTTCATGCGTACTTGAATGGTCATGTGAAATAAATGTGTGAATGTTTATAGGAGATTTATTGTATCCATCATTAGTTATTTCATGGTCATATAAATTAATATAATGTGTTGTATGTAGTGAACTTGAAACCATGCCTATGATGTTATCAATCTCATGTTCATGTTAAATAGTTCAATGTTCAATAGACTTTGCATATGAACATTGTCTTTCTTTATATAATTATTTTTCTTAGATAGGTTAATAATACAGGTTGATGGGTCACATAACCTTAAAAAAGATAGCAGTAGGTAAGAATGAAAAATAATAATAACAAAATAGAATAACACCTAGTACACAATGGGATAAACCACCTTTAGCCTAAAAGTCACCAAGATTTAGCAAAAAACCATAATAGACCAAAAATCTAAACAAATGACACCAACTATTCTAAACTAGAGTAATAGACCAGATTCTTGGTCTTAGTGCTATCCAATTTATTATTCTTCCCTCTGGTTTGGTTCCCAACATCCTATTGTATCTCCTCATCTAATTTATTTCACTCTGTACCAATAATATTTACCTCCTCCCTCCGCTGCTTGGTCTCCTTTTTATTTTCCTCCACTCTACCTATGTGAGTAGTCCTATATCCCTAGGGATTAATCTCATCCATGCTAACATTTTCCTTGCCAAATATTAGATAAGAGGTTCCTTGAACGAAAAGGCCTTTTAAATTTTTGAATTCATCTGTAATTTTTGAACACAATAGTTTATGGATGGCCACCTTGGTGTGTAACTTTTCAAGGGATTGCTCAATGTCTTCCTTAATCTTGGGATTTAGGAAAACCCAACCCCTACTAATAACTAGGGTCACAAATTTGAGAGCCCCCATGTCATTACCTCCTAATTTCTACTCCTCTTGCATATAATCTTCTCCAACATCTACATTCTTATTACCTACATTCCTTTCTTTCTTGGACTCAAATTTCATGAAAAATTCCTCATCTCTGCCTACATATTCTTGTTCATTAGTAATGTTAATTTATTCTATCACAAATTTTGACCACATGGGTTCCCCTTTTTTAACTAGCAATAAAATCAATCCTTGATTTATGAGATCCATTAAGGGATTGTTCTTAAAATTCAAAATTGAGGATTCTAAGGATTTCAAAAGGAATAAAGGGAGACTAATAGTGTGACCCCTAAAGTGGTTAAGTAAAAGAAAGTGATATGAAAATATTACCATATACTTCCCTTCTAATGTGATGTAGCGCATGATATGTAGGCATGTGCCTAGCCACTTTCTTAGTAGGTCCATCCTCATAAACCCTTTCAGTGATGAAACCTTTGGCTTCTTCTTTTCCTTACTCTAGAAGATGTTAAAAAGCTCTTATTTCCTTTTTTTTTCTTGAAAGCTTTAATCCTCAAGAAATCCATCCCTATAATCTCCCCTATAATCTCTTTTATGATAAAAATCCTTAGATTTTGTATGAAAACTTCTCTATCTATCCACATGTAGGATAATTTTTTAGAGAGCCTTATATCGTGCCTAACCAACCTTTCCATGTGGGTTGCCAACCCCCCTTTTACCATATTATGCTAGACATACTCATACTACTTAACACCCATGTAGGAGATGGGTTCAAAGTAGTCCTAATCTCCTCCCATTTTTTGATGTGAGCTTCTTTTGCAATCTTCTCAGCTTGTGCCCTTGAAAATTAAAGGGATGTTGAGAACAGAGTTAAATAAATTAATGTTGTGAGGTACCGAATTAATCTATGTATGAAAATCCTTGAGGAGTGACCAGATTATACTTTCCTTACACACGTGAGTGCCACTTCTCTTATGCTAAGTGTAATAATTCATATATATGCACAACATTTCATTTAATGGGATGTCCTTACTGAGCTCAATAAATGGAGTGATGTCACTAGGGAACTCTTCACCTTGCCAACATGCAAGGGAGTTACTAAAAACCCCTATATTAGCCATTTTGTTAGCACTTATATTTCCCTCTCTATACACATGAGAGATAAACACCCATTTGAAGTATGACAATAGGTTTTTAGCATCATTAATAATCCCAGATATGTTCTAGGAATATTGAGTCAAAACCTTTAAATAGTTGATGATATTCATAAAATCTCCCTCAATCTGGATATATATTTGGAATTTGAGACATGATTCATTTGGATCCTAAGTGGTCCCACATAAGCTACCTTAAGATTCCTATGAGAATCCTTAATGACTCTTCCCACTCCTATTGGGCCTATATTTCCTTTATTAGCCCCATTAAAGTTCAATTTGAACTAGTGAGGAGGAGGATGAATCCACTTGACCTTAGATCTATCCACACCTTGCTTATAGGATTTGATAAGGCTTTCAAGATTAAGTTGTCTAAGAATCTAGGAAAAAATATGGGAGCTAGGCCCATTAAAAGATTAATGATAGGAAAGAAAATTTTCTTTTAAAAAATCCATAATTTTTTTGAATGTGGAAGAATGGTTAGGCTTAACATTATTGAAAAATAAAAGAATTTATTTAGATCCAAATACCCTAAAAAATATGGGGCAGAGCCAAGTTCCACTAGAACTTCAATGGTGGGAAATCCCAAGGGTTATTCCATTAAAAGATTAGATCCTTGATAGTTCCAAGAGTTACCTAAGAGTAGTTGGAAAGGATGAAAAAAGATTGAAATATGGAGGAGGAAAAATAACATGAAAGGAAAATGTGCTTAATGGATTAAACCTCCTTTTTGCATAACACACATCTGTTGGGGATAGGGATTCCCCTCTTCATGATATTATCCACTGTAAGGATATTATTTTGAGCTTCCAACCAACAAAATATATTAATCTTTGGGATGGAATTTTTTAACAAGAGTACATCCCATATTTCTTCAAATTATGCCTATTCTCATAGGAAAAGATAACAAGATTTAACTGAATATAGACTGCTAGGATCGTCTTTCCATATAAGAGCATATTATTTTGGGAAGATACTAATGTGAATGTTATAGAGTGTGAAATTTGATGTTGACTCAGATCTTATTTGTGGAGAATTTTTTGCCTTTTTCTACCTTTGAATTCCTCCTAATAATCGTACATCTTATGATAGATAATCTCTTTGAAGTGAGTTAAAACCTCCACTACTTAATGTGAAGATATCAGTGGGGCTTAGATCCAAGGGTCCTACTAAAAATACACTTTATTACCTCTACCAATTTTTCATTTCAGTTCTATTTTGACAATGTCCTTTCTAGTTCTCAGAGCTTTCCAAAATTTTGAGCCCTTTTTGAGACCATCTTCAACCAAGAAATATGAACCCTCCTCATAATTTAAGTATTAGAATATATGATCCTAATAAAATGGTTATCTTCCTTGATCACCATCTAAATTTTCTTTGCTAAGATGGCTTGACTCATGGAGCTCACCCTTCTAAACCCCAATCCTCCTTTAGAGATAGGAAGACAAGCTTTGTTCCACGAAATAAGGGGGAATATGAATTTGTCCTCTATTCTCCTCCAAATAAAAATTTTCTAGATTTATTAGATCTGATCTACCACTTTTCTTGGAATGAAAAATAAGGACATGAAATAAATTGGTATACTTTATAGTGAGTTATTAATAAGTTTCACTTTAATGGCCTAAGAAAACAAGTTCCCTTTCCACCAAGATAACTTTTTTTGAATCTTATCTAAGAAGGGATTGCATAAATATAATTTCATAGGGCCATAAAAAAGGGGAATTACAAGGTAGGAGGAAGGAATATTCTTAATGACATAAACAATAATCTTATCTTGTAGAGAAAGTGGGGTGTTAATGAAAAAAAAGGAGATTTTTTGTAAATTAACACTCTGACCAGAAACAATATCATAGATTTCAAGGGTTTTCTTGAAACACTTGGCTTTAAAAACTGATGTTTCTACCATCATTAGAGTGTCATATAAAAATTATTGGTGGGTGATAAGTCTAGTGTTTGAATCCATAATGATTCCCTTGATAACTCTAGATGTTCTAGTCATGCCAATAATACTACTCAAAGTTTTAGCCATAATGATAAACAAATATGGAGAAAGTGGATCTCCTTTTCTAAGACCTCTATCTACTAGGAATAAACCTCTAGGAACTCCATTGATAATCATATAGAATATGGGGGTGGATATGTAATAAGTAATCAGATTTATAATAGTCGGATTAAAACCAAACTTTAGGAGAATTCTGTAAAGAAACTACTAGGAGACTCAATCATAAGCTTTATTCATGTAAAAATTGAGGAACATTAATTAATGGGAGAAATTATCCATGGAGTGGATATTTTCATGGGTAATAATGATACAAAACAAGATATTTTTGATGAACATGAAGTCCCCTTATTTTTCCACAATCAATTTGTCGAGTAACATTTGAATTCTTAAAGATAGTCATTTTGTGCAAATTTTGTAAAAGGTAGAACAAAGGCTGATGGGCCTAAAATCTAAAGTTAATTATCCCCCTGATTCCTAGGGATGAGAACTAAAAAGGTGTTATTGAAGTCTTAAAGCATAGTTCCATCTTTTAAAAATTCAAAAATAGCCAAATAGACTTAATTTTGGATGATATCCTAGAAAAACTAAAAAACTAATAGGTGGAACCCATTAGGTCTAAGGGCTTTATCCCCTTGCAAGGATAAAACAATGGATCTGATTTATTAATTTGAGGGAGGGGAGAGAATGGTGCATTGTCTTATTGGGGGATGAATCCTTTTATGACATTAACTGCTTGATCTTCTAATTGAGTAGCCTAGGAAGGGACAAAGGCTAGAAGATTTTTGTAAAAGTTAACTATTTGAGACTCAATGTCTTTTTATTTCATATACTAGTTACCATCTTCTCCCTTGATTTCCATGATGAAAGTATGATAAAAATTTTTGGACACTAAATTATGGAAGTACTTAGTGTTTATATCTCCCTTCTTTAGCCAAATCTTCCTTGAGTTTTGGTGCTAGTAAGTTTCTTCCTTAGATTCCAGGTTATGGTAAAGACTTAGGAGATCTTTTTTTTTTGTATGTAAGGAAGAGGAGAACATAGAAACATTGATTTCTAGCTCAATTATACTATTTTCCTCCTTTATATAACATTTTAAAATAAAGATGTTCCCCAAAAATTCCTTGTTCTAGATCTTTAATTTGTTCTTAACATGTTTAAGCTTCATGGCAAGGATGTACATAGTAGATCCATTAACTAAGAACTTCCACCATCCCTTAAGAGAATCTTCCAGTGTCTAATTGGAAAGCCACATTTTTTCAAATCTAAAAGTTATACCTTTTTCTTTGGCCATCTTTTCTCTATAGAACACTAGTGGATTGTGGTCAAAACTGATCCTGGGGAGAGAAGAAAGTGAATTGATAGAATGAAAGTTCTAATGCAAAGAGATCAAAAACCTGTCGAGTCTAACTTGAATAAGATTATCACCCAATCTCCTATTAAACCATGTGAATGGGTTTCCTTTTATGTTGACATCATTTAACTATACTTCAATAATAAACTCAGTGAACTCCAATATACTATCATTAAGGGAACATGTTCCCCTTTTATTTTCCCCTAGAGTTAGAGGTAAATTGAAGTCGCCTACCACCATCTAATTCTAGTCTTAAAAAATATTCCTAATGTCTATCATATCCTTCCATAATTTTCTCTTATCATTCTTGGAATTTGGAACATACACATTAGTAAGAACCCAATTTATTTTGGTGTAAATTTATTGGAAAATAACCATGATATGAGAGTCAGTTTCTAAGAGGGAATTGTCTTCAAAAATTGAGGGGTCTCAAAACATCACCAAACCTCTTGAGGCACGTATGAAAATTCTACTAATGCACAAATCTTTATCCCATATATTAATTTTATTATTCATAAGTTTTTACACAAACATTTTAATTTCTTGAATAATAAACATATTAGGTTTGTGATTAATGACCAAATTTCTTGCCAACCTCTATTTCTCAGGGTTATTCATCCCCCTTCTATTCTAGGAAAATATCTTCATTTCTTATTTCTTGGGAAGTGCCTAAGGGTCATCTACGTACCATTTTCCACATACTTATATGTTTCTTCTATTCTAGAGATTTGATTTGTTGGTTTACCTAAATATTTCTATTCTTTTCCAACATCTACTTTTTTCCTACCTTTTTTCTATTGGAAAATTTTCCACTATTCCTTAGTGGATTCCTTGGATATCTTAAATTTTTCCACTTTGTTTACAGAAGAACATTAACATTCAATAGGGGATAAGGGCTTAAGCCTCCTAAGGTAATTGGTTGGTATTAAAAGAATCTGTGAAGGCACTATTTCTTGAAGCATTAGATCTTTGTCAAGAAGTAAAGATTCAAAAGTGGTGGTAGATGGTGAGCTTTAAAAGTGTCTCCTTGTGAGTCCTTAAAAGATGAAGATGGAGTAATAAGAGATGCAAACACAAATTTATCTATAATTTATCTTAGGGGAGGAGCGGCTCTGATACTCTTGGATGCCTTTAGAGGAATTATGGAAGATACTTGACTTAAACCATCCCAAGGAGGGCTAAGGATCTTCAAAGTAGTATATGGTCTAGGAGGATCTCTGTTTGAGAAATTTTTACCCAAGTTTAAAGGATACAAAATGGGTTTAGGAGGGAGAGAAGAGGGGATTTGAGAGGGTAGGGGGGATTGTAGATAGTGGGGGGATAGGGGGAGGATTTTGGGCAAAATATTTCTTAACCTAGATAGAAGATGGGGGAATGGGTGAATTCTTGTTTAGGGGGTAATTTTTCGATAAGTGATTCATAATGTCACAAGTTTCATATATTTATGACTCTCTTTGAAATTCTATTATTTAGTTCTAGACCCCATATTTGGATTTTATCTTGATGGAATGAATCAAGGGTTTATCTATTAAAATGAACATGTAGCCATGAGCAGTCAGGAGTCTACGTCTGGATCTTATCATAAGATCAAGGGAAATTAGTTTGCTGAGGGACCTAGCAATTCCCAATATAACCTATAGTGCCCAGAATTCCAAAGGCATCTCTGGTAATCTAATCCAGACAAGAACTTCTTCCATGATGGTGTTATCCATGTTAAGGACTAACTTCCACTTTTGAAGGTTGATTATAGATTTACCCATAAACCAAGGATATCTAGTGAAGATCCTTACGTAATCTTTCGAATGGGAAAATTTAATCAAAAAAAATTTATTGGGCATAACAACAATGTCTATTTGACCCTTGGGTTTCCACTTAAGATTTTCCCACTTTTGAAAGGATTCTATATTCATCCTGAAGTAGTTGAATTTAGTAAGAATAGAGTTTGAAAAATGTGTCAATTTTTTCAATAACAATATTTAGAACCTTGAGACATGCCTCATTTTTATCACCATAAGGAACTAGAAAGGAATATTCTATTAGTTTTAAGATGGGATGCTTGTTGACCACCAGATTAACCCATAAAGAAGGTCTTCTTCCTTTTGTGGAATTAGGTCTTGTGTTTGGTGGACCCTGAAATTTATTTGACATGTATACCAAAGGATCCTTCAAGGTGACTAATGAAATAGGATCATCCACCAAGTCTATCATGGTCTGTGAGGGGTCCTTAGGCTTTAGCTCCCCTTCTTCCTACCCATCACTTGCATTTAAAAATATTATGGTAGTCTTCCCACTCTCCATGCAAAATAACAACTTATGTTACCAAATTGTTTAAAGTTTTTGAAGTTGTCTAAGATATAATGTTATGAATTGTTATATGAATTAATAAATTATTTCAAGTATTGATAAATCATTGTGAAAAAATCATTTAATTTAGGATTATGGACTTCTCTCTAAATATTTTTATGAGACATTTAATCTTATATCCAAATTAGAAGCATCAATTTATGGAATGCCAAAAGGCTTTATGATAGACACAAAATAAGCTGGCATTATACCCTTTGGAATGTTTGAGTAGTAAATAATTGATATGATTTAGGTAAATCGATAAAATTACACTCAATAAAGCATATAATAACATTGTGAGGTGGGTCTAGTAAGGTGATAAGCTAAAATGTGTTAGTATAAGTAGGAAAGACATCATATCATTTTTTGGGAAATTATGTTAATGGTTTTGGTATCATTCTTGTTTTCCAAATTACGTGAATCATTAGCATTATATGTGAATGTTTTATTCCCATTATATTGAGATGTTGTGGATTTACAATAAAAATTGTTTGTTTAATTTAAAATTATGGATATCAATCTAAATAATGTTGTTATTGATGAGATATTGAATCTTATGTCTTAATTAGAAGCATTGATTTGTGGAATTCCCAAAGGCTTGATGATGGTCTCCTAAATTAAACCTTTTGGAAATGCTTGAGTATTATGTAATTGATATGATTTAAGTAAACTAATAACATTAAATTCAATAAAGTATATAATAAATTTGTGAGGTGGGTATAGTAATGTCATAAATTGGAAAGTGCTACTAGTATGAAAGATAATTATATAATTTCTTTGGGAAATTATATTAATATTCTTGTTTTCTAAATTAAGTGCATCATTTGTATTAAGTTTGAATGTTTTATTTTATTTTTATTTAGAAGTAGTGGATTTAGAATCAATAGTTTTAGATTAAGGTAAAAATAGGTTTTGAAGGGACCTCGAAACCCTTTACATCAGAAAAGAGATAAACCTTAAGCACACCCAGGATACAAAATAGCCTAGAACCTGCATAAGCAAGACCAGAATAACTAGGAATCTGAAAATAGCTTTCAAGAGCTGGACAAATGATGAATATTTTTTTTACAAGACCGAAGTTTCATGTCTAGAGGGGGGACCAAAGGCTTAGACTTCTTCCTCTTAACAGTTGTCCAACCATCCTCTACCTTAGTTGCCTCAGCAACCCAGTCCTCGGAAGGCCATGATCCATGAAGTCCAGGGGACATCGATGCCTCAGTAAAATCCTTATGAGAACCAGCCAACATTTGGCTCCTAGGAGAATCCTTCAAAACAGGTGGAGGAACCACCACCTCCTCAGTAATTGGTTCAGAGAGATCACAAAATCCAATTTCCACTGAACCTTCAACAGGATCTGTCTCCAGCAGAGTCTCCTGATCCGTCGATTCAGAATGGATACTCTTTTCATTCTCATTCTATGAATCAGTCGAAACTTCCTCGGGTTGTTTAGCAAAATAATGATCATGATCAGCTTCAGACCACCAAGAAGGTGATCTTCTGGATTTGGATTTCCCTGCAATACACCGGGCTACAACTTGCCCCGTCAGGTGACACTTTCTACACCAAAAAGGTATACCTTCAAAATCTAACATTTGCGTCCAAGAACCCCTGGGGGAGTCTAGACAAATCACCTCGGGAAGGCCCTTAGAAACATCCACCTCAACCATAAGGCGAGCACAGGTCGAGCGGTAAAACCTCTTAGTTTCATCATCCTCAAATAAAAACTCCCCTATAGCATTTCCGATGGTTTTAAACACCGATTCATGCCATAGATGCATTGGTAAATTAGGGAGCCGAACCCAGACAGGGATCTTATTGAAGGTTTCTGTGACAGGATTGAAATCCATATGCCACTGTTTGGCAAAAAGAGGGTATTTACCCTGCCATAAAAAATTTCTGTTGGATAGAATAGTCTTCCTATCCTCAGAGTTATGGAATAAGGCTATAAAAAAACCTTTACCACATGGGTAAATTTCAACATTTCCATCAATCAGTGGCAGCCAGGTCTTGGAGATCCAACCATGTAAATCTGTAAGAGATGGCTAGAAGCCACAAAATCGACAAATAGCCGCAAACTTTGAAAAATAATTTGCCCGATAAAAGATTGCTTCAACTGTATCAGGATCAAGATTAACCCTGATAGGATTTAAAGCACTTACTAGTGATTCACCTGATCTCCCAGCAGAAGCTTGAAGTTTCGTGTCATGTATTTTAGCTTCAAGAGCAGCCACATCCGCATAAGTTCTTCCCTTAGACCCAAGGACAAAACCAAAAATAGGGGATCCTTTAGCTAAATCCGTAACTGGCAAAGAGCCCCCTTTCATAGCAGAGTGAGCAATCAGGATCCTTTCCCCATTCGCGGGTGAAGTCTCGGCCACACCAGCCACCGTATCAACGGCTATGTGGTACTAGATTTGAGTTCGCGCTTGTGCAAGTGCGCACTCAGCATTCAAAATCTCCATGTGCGTGCAGCTCAGCCTCAGCCAAAGTTTTATTTAGAATCAATAGTTATATGCTTTAACATACTAGTATATATAAGTTTAATATCATTGTTTAATAGTTTAGGACAAGAACATGTTGAACATGAATTTTTCGTTAAGTATAGAAAACAAATTATTTTATAATATACTTTGAATTTATGTAATAGTAATTTTGTGTGACATTTTTGAAATCATTGTTTTAAATTTAAGAAGATAATCAGCTAGATTTCATTAGTTCCTTGTTTGATTTGTGCAATTTATGAAAATGTGACATTTTAACTATTGTTTAAAGAAAAGTGAAATATAGATATATCAGTAAAATCATTGAATATGTTCATCAAACCCATAATAAGGGTATGTGACAAATCAAAGGCATAACTTATGAGAATTATAGGTAATATCTTGGTTATAAGTACATAATTATGTTTAAAACCAAAACAAGTTGTAAAATAGGATCTTTTATGATGTGATGTATCCCCATTTCCACCACCTAATCTAAACATATGAAACCTAAAGGAAGTAGACAAAGAGTGAATAATAAATTTCATAGCCAAATGGTTGTGTAATATATCATAATATGAAACCCCAAAGTTAGGATTTATATATGATTTAGATAATTATGTAAGTTTAAGTCACATGTCATCAAGTTGTTTTTGTATTTTACAATTGAAATATGTACCATTCAATGTAGGATTAACATTGTGTGTATGTATATAGGAATCAATGACTTATTATTTTAAACATTAGCTATAATGGATGTATGTTTGTTAATTTTAAAATTTACTAGACCAAGGGACTCAATATGAGAATGTGATCATGAAGACACATTGGTCATTGGATTATTAGTTTGGGGAACTGTTGAAGCCTTAGGCTACATAGTAATATAATGATCCACATAAAGAGTCAGTGTAGCACTAGGTGGATAAAAATAATTATAGATAACATGAGGATAACTAACCTCACCACATAATGTACAAGTAGAGATTCTAATATGTGGATTGATATCATAAAATTCATCTTCATGGTTAACATCATAAAAATATTCATTTTCCTAATTATTATTTTGCACTTCAATAAATATAAAAACTATAGAATAAAGCTAATTAGGGGAATTTTTAATATGGAATTTAAAATTATGGTCTTCCATGCCATTAAAAATTAGAATTTTGGTAAAACTATGAGGTTTATAATCACAAACACTATTTTTATCTTCACTAGCATTATCAATAATGGCTTAGGAACATGAATGTACTCACTAAGACATTTGAGTTAATCATTATCATTTATTTCAATGATACAAGGGATGTCACTAAAATGTAATTCAATAAGGACTAGAATATTAGAAACACTAATGATACAAATGTGGTTATGTTAAATCACAAGTACTAACACTCAATCTAGCACTATGCCTACTAGGATTTGTATATTTAAAATATTTAGGAACAAGTTATAACCATGAGTAAAATGAAGAAAGAAAATCCAATTTGGTAAGTATAAATAATATTTAGATAGGAAAATTAGATATGAGGAGAGGATCATACCCCATAAACACCTCAAAAGATATATTCACTACAGGAAAAAAGACACATGCAAGAAATTATAGAAAAAAGGATTTAATATAGAAATATAAATTAGTGAATAATAACTCTAGAATTTGATCAAAATATGAAAAATATAAAATTAGATATATAAAAATTATTAATTTATTCTCAACAAAATAATGGGATTATTATAAATCTATGTGCATTCAAGGATTTAAGGGGTTCCCTAAAAATGTTAAAAACATGTGAGACTAAGGTATAACAACTCCATTATAATGGTAAAACAAGATAAAAAAGGTATATCTATAATATGGTAGTATAAATAGTAAATTAGATATAATATTATGGTTACAAATATTAAAAACATGTAACTCAAAATTTATTTACAAGTAATGGAAAATATGAGAATTAAATGAGATGGAACAATCACACCTTGATAGATTTCTTGAATTATAGAAGTCTAACCCTATTCAAGATTGAATGAATGATCTTTGTTTAATATCTAAGTTGCTCATTGTATGGGGATTGCTTCAATGTTATGATTTCATCACCAATGAGTATATTAGTAGGTGATAAATTGGTACTAGGCACCTTTCGAGATAATGTACTTTATTGTGTAGTTTCACCTACTAATGCCATAAAATACTATATTTTCACTTCTATGAGTTGGTAGGAAGAATATATGAAAGGATGCATTATTTTTCTTTTTACCTAATTCAATAAAAAACACAAAATGGAGATAGGATATAAATATATGGGTTAGGAACCTCAAGGGTTTTACAATTACTTATTTTTCATTCAATAATCAAACCCCACATAGTTTTTATCAATGTGTATATTGAATTTGGTGTAATGGTTTCAACTAACTCTTCCCTAGAATCAATGATGAAAGTATAGGCACACTATCCTAACGCTACTTTTTAAAAATATGTAATAAAAAATTGATGTTAACTCATTTATAATAGAAATAGATTTTTATTAGAGTGTTCATAAATTTAATATGATAAATGATTCTCCTTGATGTGCCTCTTGATTGTTTATCTTGATAAATGGTTAGGAAAAAATGGCATATATACGAACCCTTAGTACATGACATATAAAAATATCAAATTATGAAAAATATTAATATGCAAAATGTAAAAAATTCATAAATGCTAAATCTAAAAGAAGAAGATTTGGTATAACTTGTTTGACCATTTGAATTCATCCCAAGAAATACAAACGCTAATGAAGGATGTAAAAATATTAGAAGACATACATATAATCCTCAAAAGTTGAAATGGTATAAAAATCAAGACATATAGAAGGAAGAAGGTTAAAGATTGAATAATTTGGGGTATGAATAGTCCACAAAATAAATGAATATAAACAAGTGGACCAAGTGTGAAAAAAATAGTAAAATATGTTATGGCAAAGGGACTTATAATTTTTTTTGCTATCTAAAATCCACCATTCACATAACTTCATAGATGATTAAACAACCATAACTGGAAAAACATTATTCACAATTATTTTATTTTCCATAGATCTTAATCTATGAAGAAACATAATTACATTCGAGACATTTTGTGAATTTGGTGGATTCAAAATGAATGAAAAATAATTTCATATGCAACTAACCATTTTTTTCAAATTTATTTAGATAAGATTAAAATAAAAAATTCATCAACCTAATTTTAATTAACAATATGAAGCATAGGTCACAAAATATCATAACCATATAATACTATTGGTGACACTATATTTTTTAAGATACATAATTTTTATTTGGCATTCTCATACTAGATATAAACACACTGTCTCTCAAGTGTATTAAGTACAACATGCTCCTTGAAAAATATCTCTTCTATAATATGGATACTATTGAAAAGAGGTTGTTTTAAATACACACTCAGGTAAGTATAGGATAAAACCAATTAAATAAAATTTCCAATCTAACTGATATTAGTTTCTTGTGTTTTTTATTAGTTTTGTTGAAAACCATTGTATTTGTTTTACCTACGTTCAATTTGAAACGATCAGTATCATAAAATGAGTTTAGAATGTAGATATGTCTTTCCAGGCTTGCAATAGTATGTGAATTTTGAACAATGTAATCAAAATATAATAAAAATAGAGATGATTATATGAAAAATAATAAAAACATTATCTATTTTCCTTAAATTTGAAATTTTATCCTCTAATTCATCTATGTAGAGACCAAACAAAGAAATAGAAAGTGGGCATCCTTGTTTAACACCAATGGTTCTTATATATTGACATCTTTTATAGAACCTAGTAGGATGTATAACCTATCCAACCACATTATCATAATGTTTCATCATAATAACAACCAGATGGTCTCAAATGTATAGATATTGAAGCCATTAGATTATAATTTATTAGGGAATAATGTCAAATGCCTTAAAAAATCAACAAATCAACAAAAAAACCTTACATTTTTATTGATTTTATTTAATGATTACATCTATAAATATCAATATATGGTCTATTTTTTCATGATTCCATCTAAAACCCAGTTTTATGTTTTCTTTAATTTTCTTGGAATATGCAAATCTAGAAATCAAACTATCCAACAATGCAGAAAGTAACTTACTTAATATGTTACCAAATGTGACAGTTCTATAATTATTTATATCACATTAGTTTCCTAATTAAAATGTGTGATGAATGATGTGAGACATCCATACTCTTGAGAATCCATGAGAAGCCACTATATTAAATATATCAATAATAATATTACTAAGACTACGATGAATAAATTTTGATCTTAAGTTCTTAATGTTCTTTGATTTATCTATCTTACCTATGAAAATAGATTATAACACCATGTAATATATAAATATACCCATACCAAATAATCTATTTCCTACTCAAATTATGACTTTTTTGAAATTTCATAAATATCAGTGCATAATTATACCAAGTATCCATGTTAGATATAACACAAGAGGATTTCCTTAGAACCAAGGCTTTCTAAAAATACCTAACATTTAAATTGAGAAGTATAAGTGTATCTCTTAATTACTTACTATTATATAAACTTTTTTTATTTTTAAGATATTTTGATAATTTTTTTGAATATACTTCATGTGGGGATACTGATAAGAAACAAGTGATGTTATCCGATGGAGATATTTAAAACTACTATCAAACCACACTTTGGGATGAAAATATCCATGTGTTAGAGGTATAATCACTGGGGGTGAATCAATGAGCATATATAATCCAAATTCAAATTTAAACCTTTAAAAAATCTTAATAAATTATCATAAGCATTCATGAAGCACACACATAATTCATAGTATTGAATAAGAGAGGTGATGCAAGATCAAACACATAACACATGACATATGTGGGAAAGCCTCTTGGGGGAGAAAAACCATTGGAACCTAAAATTGGAATACTATCCTATAATAATAAGAAATAATTTAGAACAATAGTAATTGATCAAGGAACTACCATCCATTATTTTAGTGAGACTATTATCCCACAAGGAGCTACTACACCTGTCTAGCTGAGCTGCCACAACAACTAGACCTATAACAAGTTTTACCTTGCAAGGAGGCTGAAACCCCCTAAATGTTGAGAAGCCAAAACAAAACCTATGAATAAAACATCTCCTAGAACATTGAATGTCTACCAATCTAATGGAGAAACAAATTATATCATATTTATTCAATTCTGCACACTCAATGCGTCCAAACCCACCTTTTGGAACACTTTTCAATTCTCAGCAACAACTCCATCACTAAATTAACAACATGAATAGATGGTAATTCACTTAGTACACACTCTAATATATATCTAAAATAATCCACCAAGATTACAAAGACACCATCTATCCTTCACTCACTCTCAAGACATCCAAAACATCATTTTGGATCACACTAGACCTCTTCGCTCATCCTCAACATTAAAGGGCACTATTTGGACATCATAAACATTACCTACATGTCATACACATAGTAATTAATATATTATACTAATAAAAACAACCATTGGGCATACTCACTCTCTTCTCTTCTTCATTTCAAGGAATAATTCTCTTATACATGCCTCATACAAGTCTAGAAATCAACTTCTTTGACTTCACTATTTATGGATAATTCATGATTATCACCATCTTAGTTAGAAATTAGTCATGAATTAGCCCTTAAGTGTTCTATAAAATTTATACATAGCTCAATACCATCTTCAAAGGTCATCCATAGCATCAATGGGTCACACTTAAGCAACATCACTTTTCAATTAGGCAATACTAGCCCTTATAGGTATCATGGTGACCTATTCTCCATTTTCACACTTCAATGATAAAATTAGAAGGAAAATACCACTTTAAAATTCATATATCCACTATAAATTACCCCTTAGTCATCCTAAAATGATCACAGTCATCTCTACTCACCTTTGTGTATGCTTAATCAACTTAAACATAGACCTTGCATACAGGAATACTATGATCAAACACATAGTCAACATCATAAGATTTTATCATATTTAAGATCAATTGATCACACCTATAAATACAAAAAATATAATATAAAAAGAGACTAAAACACTCTCCAATATATAATTTATCATGAGACATTGAAACAACATTAAAATAAGCTTAAACAACCTTCTCATGTTACTTACAGAACATAGTCAACTTTAGAGATTAATAAATTTCAATATACAATTAATCAGACTTCCTAACTAGATTATAAATATGTTCTTTGGATTCATATAAAAATTTTATTTTCACTCTATCAACAAACTCATCTTGGATTAAAATCTATAAGAAAATTACAAAGCACTAGTTTTTCCCTTTGTAAATTCAAATATTCAAATACCAATGGTCACAGTTAAACCTCAGACACTTTGAAATCATCTCGTGTCCTCAAATATTATATAAATTACACATCATAAATATTTTTTGAAGTATATTTACCTTTAATTTTTATCTCTCATCTTTGGATCTTCATCTTGACTATTTGACTTAATGTGCTCCATCGATCTCCTATATGTAACTCGGTCTTTATCTGTGTTAAACATATGACACCTTAAAATCATCTTGATTAATACACACTATTGATATGTCTATATAAAAATATGCAATCATTATTAAATCTTATAATAATATTAATATTCACCTATTCTCAATGTTAAAATTCTAACACTTTTCCTCATCTCACTTCTTCTTGACATCCTAGAAAAAACACACTCCATCAAGCTCTTCGAAAGTTTCTTGATATTTAAATTGATAACTAACTATCACTTTGAGATTTTTTAATTGATAAATTACATTATATAAATCTTTAATATCATCCATGAACCATTGTACCTTCATTTCATCATGATCTTTATCTCTTGAAAAATTGACTAAGTATGGGGACCATTGCAATTTGCCTGGAAGGCCAACTTTGGACCTCAATAACTTTTGTTGTGCTTAGACGCATGATCTAAAATTTGGACCATATGATATTATCACATAGTATAATCTAAAAATATTTAAATATTATCCTATAACCTTTGTGTGTGTAATATATATTTCTATTAATTTTCTTACTCAATTTTTTTCTACCATAGACCAACTATGCATAGAACTGCCGAAAAGGCCAATTTTGTACATGCATATCTTTTGATGTGCTTCATTTCATGACCTAAAACTTAGTGAATAACAACAAGGAAAAAAGTTAACAAACCCATATTATCAACTCATTATAAAATAACCACACATTCAAAACATGACTACATCAAAATCCCTACTCAACTTTTGTTGCCACATGTAAATTTGGCTAAGTATGGGAAAACACTATCAAACTGCCTGGGATCCCAAATTTATACTTTCATATTTTTGTAATTTTTAGTTTAATGAACTAATATTTATCACATAATATATTATCTCATAGGGGAATACATACATATATAAATATGTTCTTGAAACTTTCATATGTGCAAGATATGATGTCACCAAATTACTTGACTCTATTTAAACATAGAAAACACTATAAAATTGCTTGAGATCCCAAATTTGCACACACATATATTTGGCCATAATTATTTTTATGAATTCAAAGTTGAACCATAGAAACATGGGACTAATTTTATGATAACCATATGACCAACTGCCACTGAATCATCCACATGTGGAAATTATGACATCATCAAACTGCCTACTCAAATTTTTTGCCATTGGACCCAAAAAGTCTAGATGAAAACTACAGAAAGATAGATGAATTAAAATTATGCATAAAATCACTCAAAACATCCTTGAACTATGATAGTAACTCTTTCATAATCTTGATACTTCAGATTCATCCTTAATCATCTCTAAATAGTCAAACTCTAAAGATCAACCAAGCCAACTTTAAGCACATTAGGACAAGCACATTTCACACTTTGTCATAGTCACTTGGACTATTAAGGAACTTCATCCACTCACCTGGACACCTCCATAACATCACCATGAAATAATTGATAAATATTCAACAATATTCCCCTTTGTCATTGATGTCAACACCCATCCTAAAATAATATACAAATCATCTTCCTTCTCTCTCTTCAAGCACTCTCATAATAGGAAATTTCTCCCCCTTTGACACAATGACAAAGTGGGAACAAACTGATCTTGAAGACCTAAAAATAATACCAATAGGAGAATACCATATTATAAATATAGTATGAAATCCCTCTTACCTTTAGTGCATCTCTTCTTTCCTTGATAACTTCCTCTTGCTACATGCCAACACTCTTTTTCAACCAATCACTAAAACCAATCAAGAAAGAACATATAAAAACATTAAAGTCTGATGGAGCTCACCAAAAAACATTTGAGAGGGACACCCCCTAATATAATATTATTTTCGTAATTTAAATGTGGGATGCATGATGTGAGACATCCATGTATTTGGGAATCCATGAGAAGAAACTATATTAAATATATCAATAATAATATTATTGAGGAAGAGTATGATGAATAATTTTTTCTCTTAAGTTCTTAATGTTATTTGATTTACCTATCTTTCCTATGAAAATAGATTTCAACACCATGTATTCTATGAAGATACCCATACCAAATAATCTATTTCCTACTCATTTTTTTTTTGGAATTTCATAAAGATCAGGTGCATAATTATACAAAATATCCATATTAGATATGGCACAAGAGGATTTCCTTATAACTAAGGATTTATAAAAGTATCTAAAATTTAAATTGAGCATTATAAGTGTATCTCTTATTTAATTACTATTATATAAACTCTTCTTATTTTGTCAAATACTATGACAATATTTTTGAATATACTTCTTCATGTGGGATACTGATAAGCAACAAGTGATGTTATCCAATGGAGTTATTTAAAAATACTATCAAACCACAAATTGGGATGAAAATATCCATGTGGGAGAGGGTTTAAATGGGGTGATCATGAATAAAATAAGGGAAGGATAAAAGTTTAGTATTTTAAATAGTTATAGAGGGAAACTCATCTCTTTCAATTATGTTATGAGTATAATTTATATTTATAAGGTTATTTTTTTTTTAAAAGTAGTATAATAATCATCAAAATTATGGTTAAAATGAATATGAGTTAGTGGACATGAGTGTAAATTGTTACATTCCTAAGCCTAGGGAATAAAAACTTAAATGAAATTGGTGCATTTTATATAACAACATTTAATCCAAAATAAAATGAGATGTTAATGGCTAAAAATCTATGTTGGTCAAAACATAATCTACCAAAATAGTTAAAGCAATATAACGATGATAATTAAATTTCATTAAAATATGAAATAAATAGAGTACATTTAGTAATAAAATATCATAATATTATTAAAATCTAATTAAATGTTTTGTATAAGATGTAATGGAATAGTCAATTTAATTTATATAAATGTTCAACACTTCTCATATCCCTTGTAACCTTGATGGTCTTGAAATAAAATAAGAGTGATAATTTTAGGTAACATATATAAGCATTGAATTATCTTAACAGGATAACACCTCCCATTTATCAAAACTCAGATATCTAGAGATAAAGATCAATAGATGGTGATAAACCATCCCTTTCCATGTCAAGTAGTGACTATACTATGGAAATTAAAAACTACTATTAAAATTTTATAATATGAAGTTCCTTTGTCAAATAATATCCACACATTTATAGAATGGTGGTCAAATTACTCAACATGAATTTTGGAGAATAAAGGTTCTCATAAAATAAAATAAATACCACCAAACCTTTTTAGTAAAGAGCTACCCTACACTCAGAGAAACATGTAAATCAAAAAAGGTTTAGTATAATATCATTTCATAATTCATAAGTATTTATGAAAAATATAAATTGTTTACCATAAATATCATCAATTTAAGAACCAATAGGGACCTATCCTACTATCTACCCTGCTATTGCTATTGATGCTAGGACTAGTACATGGATATCATTTGATATTGCTGCTAAGACTAGGACTACTATTATAGGTACATATTTTGCTATTAGGGCTAATGCTGTTGTGTTTGCTTCACAAGCTTCACCCCCTTTAGAGGATTTGGTGAGTTTATCACCTCATTCATCTCGTATTTTTGAGAATGGATATTTCAATGCTTATTGGACTGTTTTCCAAAGGAGGAAGCAAGGACTTCCTAAGCACGTTTCTCAGATCCACATTCAAACTAGGGGTGTTTGACCTGCTAGGTTAGGTTCTATAATTGTTTTATTTTTTGTTCCTTGTAGCCTTGTTTCCTTTTTATATATTATAATTTTTGGCTTTGTTTTTTGACTAATACTAGTGCACTATTTTTGTCCTATGGGTGGCCTTTTTGTTTTTTGCCCTGGGGGCTACTTTGTATAGGGCTCAAGACCCATTTTTCCTACTGATCTTATAAAAAACATAAATTAAAGAACTTGGAAAAAATAAATGATAACCTCATATATTCATAATTAGATCAAGGATACTTAGCTAGGATGGATTCAGATTTAGGAATAATAGATGATTTCCTCTTAATGTGTAGGTAGAATAATTGTGGTGTTTACAATATAGAATTCCCTTTCTAGCTAGTCAAAAAATGAATGGAAATTTCAATTTTATATTTTTAATTAATAATTTACTTGATTAGGACTTGAAAAATATGTGTGATGACCCATTAGGTGAATTTTAATTTTAACAAGTAGCCATTATTTGATGGAAGGAAACCAATAGATTAAAAAACTACCAATGAGCGAGATTGTCTTGAAAGAGTAGCTTTGTTTTAGGAGCAATGAAAACTAAATTAAAATTGTGAATTAATAAAATAGTGAGTTTAAGATGCATATAAATTATAATATGAATGTTACGTATCATAATTTATTAGGGATATAAAGTCATCCACATAGAGATAGAGGAATAGAGGTTTGGAACTATGAAATTGAGCATAGGGTAAGTGTGCATAAGGAGTGGTCACAAGTGCATTGTTTTAACATTAAATATTAATTTTAGTGACTTGATTTAACTATATTTTATTTTAATAATGAATACAAGTTAGATTAATATATTAAAATAAAGAGATTTATACCTAAACTTACCTGTGTTGAGTAGGATTGGTTGTAGACCACATGATAAATTATACTTCATGTAAACATAAAATGAAACATGTATAAATAAATTATTACTTAAGATATAAATTTTAAATTAAATACAAGAAAATTATATAAATAATAATAATAATAATGAATCAATACACCTTTTCATGTATGGGAATCATTATGTTTTCTAGTGCAAATCTGCTAACTAGAGAGGGTAGACCCTTAGAGATTTTATTTTTAATTGAAGCAGTTGGATTGGAATATGCATTTAGTAATACTCATTAAGATGATAATTTTATTAATAACTCAATATGTGATTGAATCCATCATTTAAAAATCATTTTAGTAGATTATCTTGGATTTCCTATATGAATTCTAATAGATCCTTACAGAGCAAAAACTAGTGCAAAAAGAACATGATCTGAGACTGGTGTAAATAAATACAGAATGACATGTAATTCCATTCCTTTAAAAAAATTGGTACAAAAGTAATTAATAAAGTGATCATGTGTCACTCACATAACCCTAATAAGATACCTAAGTATATTAATTCTCATAACTAAGTAAAATTAGCTATATTTTTTAGTCAACTTATGTAAAAATATGGAACACATGCTGGATATGATGCCCCAAATTCTAAGAAAAATATGTGATAGATTATGCATAATTTTTAAAACTTTTTATGAGTAACCATTGAAAACTATTTCAAAGGTTGGGTGTAATTAAAACACACTATGATAAAATGAGTAAGTACTATTATTAATTTTTATTCAATGAATTATTTAAACTTAGTCTCTAAGACAAGACACCATATATTCCTCCTCTTTTGAGGTGAGTTATAAATCATGTGTAATAAATTAGATCAAAATAAAAAGTTACAAAAATTATATTATAAATAATATTTACATTATAGTAATAATGATAACATTGTAGATCACGGCATCATACTGATAATATGAGGAAAAAAAAATGTATGATACATGTAGAATGAAGCATACATAGTGTCATGTCAAGATAGATGTTACAAACTAGGCACACAATAAATAAACTATTGACACTAATTACTTGAAACTAATATATGACTACTTGGTAAAAATGCATTATATTTATCATGGCATCACAAACTAAGCAACAATAACAAGCAAGATTCATGTCCATGGCACATGAAAAAAATTACACAAAAATTCATGAAGGCCAAGGGGCCACATACAAGGGACATATTTAAATGTCACTCATACACATGAAATGTCTAATTATCCACAATTCATAGGAATGAATACACAAAAAGCATGAATCAAAGAAGCAAAGCATGATAAGCATGCATGAATACATGAAAATTATCTACATAAGCAATTTTTAACATTATAATATTTAGAGACTCTGGTATCTAGTAATATATCAATGTGAATCTAAAAGATAAAATATGGAAATATTATGTGCAATGCATTGTACTTTAATAGGAATAAAATGCTATAGTAATAAAGTGATGAAAACTTAGTAAATGATTCCCCCAATGAAATTATTATGATGTATAAATTATGTATAATAAATTTGACTATTTTGGATTTGATAAATTATATCTCATGTTCATTAGCATATGGATGATTAAATTATACAAGAGCATAGTGAATTACTATTTGGGAGAGAGTAGTTTTATCTACATGTATTTTTTTTGGGGTTTGAGATAGTATCACCACCTACAATTACATCTAAAACTAAAAACTTGAATGTTTGACAACCCACTCAAGTATGCTTATGAATCATGTTTGATATAAAATTGGATATAAATAATTATTGAATACGTTGAAGCAAAAATCAATGAATGTAAATGAACAACACATATCATGGATATGTCCTAATTTTTTTAATATTTTTTAACATATAAAAAGGAAAAAAAACCATACCAACCCTTAAATTTTAAAATATTCTTGCAATACATAGGTATTGTATCTAGCATATGAATGATGAACTATCACAAATATAAATTATCAAGGCACTGTGAAGTAACTAGTCTTGACTCAAAATCTAAAAACTAGTGTGGCTTTGAAATATAAGTTCCACTATCATAGTGACAATTAGTAGTATGTTGTGAATTTTGTTTAGCATTGTGAACTCTAGGATTCTTTAGAACCCACCGTGGAGTATAAGAATTATGTGTTGGTATTATTTGTGGAATACTCTTAATTCATTATATCATCAACTAACCTATTGTAATGGAGAGTGGAATACTCTTAATGGAGAGTGGTTCTATGGAGAGTGGTAATGCTGAGTATAAACTATAGGCAAGATATATTTTGGATAAGTGGCCCAGGTCAGCTCTAGGTTTGTGAAGTGAAGGGAGCAAGCCCCAGCACCAGGCCACGTACTGACCCTAACACAGATATTTTTGAGCACCATAACACAACCTAAAACCAGCCATAGACTTCCTCTCTAGGACCTATTCTACAAGCCCAACTCCCAACACATTCTCTTAAGGCATAAGCCACCACAACTTTAAAACTCATTCCTAGGAATCTACCATTTTAGAGGTTGCTTGCCTAATCATCTATTCTTCTTATTTTATCTGAGTGTTTGAGCTGGTAAGGTCGTACCATTCTGAAGTCTAAAACAACTCAGAGTATCTTCTTCTTTCAAAAACTATCAATTTTTTGTGTTTCTAGGAACACAAAAACCGACATTGATTAACTGACTGACATCGGCAACATTATCTAACAGATATCGGTTAAACATCCGACATCAGTCACTGTCAAAAATAAAAAAATAAAAAATAAAAAAAAATACATACATACATATATATATATATATATATATATATATATATATATATATATATAATTCCAAACATCAAGCTTAAAACCCAAATTTCTTGTTGTTTAACACAAATTCTAGTTTTTTGAAACCAAAACACATAGTTTTTGGAACTTGAACCCCTTTTGCCTTGGATGGTCCTGACACGCAGTCAAGCCAAATTCCTTGTTGACCACACGAGTCAACAACCACTCCCACCTTCACCCTTCATGCCAAGTCATCTAATGGAGTATACTTCAGATACCGAGCATACTTCTATCCAACCTACCCCCGATCAACCTCCTATTATTCCCAAAGGGGATCAAGATTTTGAGAGATTCATTGACCACAATTTCAAGGATCTCTAACATTATCTCGATAGAAGCCAAACATGAGATCCTTTGGGTAACCCTATTTATGGGATGCCAACTTCTTTGGTTGAAGTGGCAATGATATCAATAGCATCCGCTACCCAACCTATGGTCACTCAGGCCACTGCCTCGACTAATAACCCAACCATGGCCAATGTTCAATATTTGGCCTCCCCTTTTATCCTTTCTTGCCCTACCTCTATCAAGGTTTTTGTACCCCCTTAATAGCAAACAATTCAACCAAGTTCAACACCTTTTTATAACTTGATTGTCTCTATTCCATCCACTCTTGCACCTATAAACATGAGAGTGACCACTTATCCTTTAACTGGTGTTGCCGCCATTCAACCACCCTTGGAGGCATCTAGTCAAGTTGTACCCTCCAACTTCATGGCACATGCCCCCTTGGCCTCGACATCAGCCCCTATGATGAACTATCAATATGTTGTACCTACACAAATGTAACCAAGTATGTCATATGCCCCTTCTAACCCTTTCTAGGTACCCTATAACTTAGGGGGTGACCCTCATGCCAATCCATCTGCTGATCTAATTAAGATGCTGAGGATAAGATGTCCAACCTTGAGACATCTATATCAGGTTTGAAGAGTGTTCTTTCGTATGAACAAATCTGTAATGAACCTATCCACACTTTAGTTCCTATTCAACCATACCCTAGCCAGTGGGAACTCCCAAAATTTACTTGCTTTCAGAGTAAAGAGGACCCACAACAACATTTGTGAGTGTTTAGACACGCTTGTTACCTCATAGTGCACGATGATGCATTATTACTTCGCACATTCCCTATGTCACTTTGTGGTGCCACCCTTGACTAGTATAGCTCCATTACCAGTCATTCTCTCTTCACATTCACTCAACTCACTCAGCTATTCCTTGATCATTTCTCAATCAATATTACCAAGAAGGTGTCCATCATAGACCTTTATTCCATTAGACAATTTGAGGATGAGTCAATAGCTGACTTTGTCGCCTGTTGGAGAGGTTTGATTAACCAACTCTCCTTCTCACTACCTCAACCTAAGCTCATTGAGCTCTTTTCAAGAGCATGTGCCAAGCATATCTCTTCCACTTTGTGGGTTCAAACTTTCCACACATTTGATGAAGCTTTCACCATGGCCTAAAAGCTTAAACTCTGCACAATCGAAGAAGACAGGGTCAAATTACATAGCAAAAATACCAATGAAAAAGCCAATGACCCTTCTTCTTCCAAATCTTCTTCTTCTCACCCCAAATCCAAGGGATCAATGAATTCTATGGTCCTTAGGTCACTATCTTCTACCACAACCAACCAATTTGAGCCACCCACTTCACAAAACATCACTAGAAAATTCCAACAACGGTATGAATAGTGACGATACACTCCAATAGGAGAATCATATGCTTTTATATTGGATAAATTAGTGAAGCAGGGAGTTCTCAACCTTCCTCAAATCTGACCACCTATCCAATTTGACCCCTTACAAGCCATCCTTGCATGGTATATGGGAAATGACTTTTGTAACTATCATCATGTCAAGGGTCATGACACGAATAATTGTAAGACCCTAAAAAACATTATTCAAGACATGTTAGACAAAGGGGATCTTGTTTTGGATAATCCTAATGCATCAGCCAACCAAAACATGGATGTCTTTAGGTAACCATTTCCTAACCATCCCACAAGTTAGAATAATATTTAGACCATGGCCGAGTACCCTCAAGAACACAACATATGCACGATCAACATGGTCTTTCCTATCATCCCTATCTAACCTCTCCCACAATCTGAAGAGGTTGATCAACCCATTTATCCATCATGGGTAGAAGAGCCTATTTTACCCATACCACCCCCATGCAATGAATAGCTCCCTTTGTCTAACCCTCTTCCTCGCATGGATGAACCCGTTTCACTGGTATCACCCACACAAGATCAACCACCTCCTCTACCCATTATTCCACCTTGTGAGGATCCTATATTACCTATTCCTCTTGCCCCCACCTTCCCTCTTCTTCTACCATTGGAAGAATTTACCATTCATACCCCATGCTCTCATGTAGAAGGGGCCATCATCCCTCTGCTTCACCTTTTAGAGGAGCCTTCCTCTCCTATTTTTCCTCCACCGATGGAGGATAGTCCTCCATCCACCCCACTTTCACCCGTAGGAGAGTCTAGTTTGACCTATCGCATATTTGAGGATGTTTTGATGGAACTAATGCCAGTGGCCCTGCCCTTATCCTTCTTATTAACAATTGAGGATCATACTTTCCATGCTCCTAGACCACACGTGGAAGGCATGATCATCCCTGCGCTCTATCCACTTGAATAGCCAAATTCTCCAATCCCTTCTCTACCGAGAGAAGAACTCGCCACCTCATCCACTTCAGCTGAGGAAGATCTTGTGATGATTCTCTCTCACCTTTGGCCTAAGATTGTTGCATCCAACATGTTTCCACCCTCAAAATTTCCCAAATCCTCCGAAGGATCAACTGTAAGGTCTTGCATGATGTTATCTAAACCCTTCTCTTGATTGGCAAAAAATTTAGGATTCCTCCATTCTAGGAACCTAGAGTATGAGGCATTATGGGAGTGAATTAGGGCTACTTATCTTACACATCCCACTTTGCCTTATACTACTAACCCTTTCACGATGATTTGCCCCAAAGTCTCTGATGAGGATCGGGTTTCCACTTCTAAATATTTATAAGCTTAGCCTTCCATGTCTGAATCCAAACCCTTGCAGGCATCCACCATGTTGAAATAGATTAAATCTCTCAGTTTTTGCCCTGTATTAAACCTCACCCACCCACAAGTGAAGTTAGATTTGAACCTCACCCCGCACAATAGTGGTCCTCACACCAAACTAAAGGATAATGCTAAACCATGTTGGTCTACTCCCCCACCTTCACCATTGCCCTCTATCTTGGGTCCACATCCTTCCACTTTAATAGGAGTGCTCCCCATTCCCACATCTCACAAAGGAAAACTACCTCCATTACTCCCTCTACCTATCAAAAACATATTTTCTCCAAGAAATTCAACACCTCTCATAAAGAAAGTGCCATCTACGCATGTGGCCACACCGCCAACCAAAAAGATGGTATGAAAAACTCCCCCTACAGCTCCTAAACAGAAGTTGTCCACCCCTACTACAACAATGAGTGTAGACCAATTAGTGGGTTATTATGCTTCATTGTTATGCTGATTATTTTAGTCTTCTAACATCGTTCTCTCACCCATTAAGCCATGCCAACCTCTCAGATCAAAACCATCCTGGTTCGATGACACTCAAATATGCTTGTATCATCACACACCTGGGCATGATACTGAGAGTTGTAATGCTCTTAAGGTTGTCATTCACCAATACCTAGAAAAGGACACCCTCTCATTAAATATTCTCTTGACCACCTTTTTGACAAACTACTGACACCATCCCATGCCTCCCAAACCTCCTCACTTGAATCAGGATCCCAACATGAGATTATGGTCCCTCTACCAGCTTCTCCCCCTTTATTCGAAATCAACACCATTAATGTGGCCACCAAGTCCCAAACCCTAAAGGATAAATTAAAAGAGTAGTTTTCTACCCCTTGGACATATCCATTCACCAAGCCCTCTCTACCACTAGAGCCCAAGATTTCTATCTTGGGCACATCTCAGCCAACATCTTTAGAGGCAATTCGCGACTCCATGGTGAAACAACTTCACCAAACCCCTATGAAGATGTCTTTTCAAGACCTAATACAAAGCTTTCTACAACATTTCCAAGCCTTGATCAAAGCTTTACAGGTAGTGGAGGTCCAACTTGAAGACCCCTAACCACTGGCTGCCTTAGTCAAATCGTTACCCATAGTTGCCTCCATTACCTTCAGTGATTCTGAGATTCCTACCTACAACCTCAAGGATCAAGATCCTGCCCTCTTTATCATGGCCTATGTTGATCAAAATCACGTTAAGCAGGTTATGATTGATGGAGGTGCTAGCATCAACATCATTTCTACCCACGCATATGATCAACTAGCCCTCCTGAAGAATTGCATGTCAAAAATTGACACAACTCTTCATTCTTTCAACGATGCCACTGCCACAACTATTGGTACTGTGGTCTTTCATGTTAGTGTTGGCCCACGTACAATTTCAAAACTTTTCTATATCATCGAGGGGGAGTTCTAATATAACATGTTGTTGGGATGACCTTGGATACATGCCATGACCTGTGTCCCTTCTATGTTGCATCATTGAGTCAAGTTTGAACACGAGGGGCAAGTTCAGGTCATTCCTATTGACCCTTCCCCCTTTAAAACATGCAAGATGACCTACCGACCTAATGATGTTCTCATCCCTTTTAAAACATCCACCCAAACACCACCTCTACCCACGAAAGCCTTGACAAGCTTGCAGACACTGATCACACCTATGGCTACTCCTCAAGTGACCACAAAAGATCCTATGGAAGATACCTTCCGATGCCTTTCACTTGGGGAGTATTGTTCGGTTACCCTTGACATGTTCCAAACTCCATAAGAATATGGAAAACTTCATCACCAACCTAACTATGACCATCACATCAGAATGGTCATCCCATATGGTCCTCCCAATATCCAAACTAATCTCACCTATGGAGGGCTAGATCGGGCTCCTACTGTTGGAAATCCTCTCTCATCACCCCAACTATTCACTTGTGATTTCTCCTTCCTTGGCAACCCTCGCTTTGATCACACCTATCTTCATAGGTGTACGTGGAAGGGTTTTGGCTTTGGACATTATGAACAAGGTCCCCACAAGCCCATTGAGCCTCCAAACGACAAGGCAATCAAAAATGCCAAGAAATGACATGGCATGGGTTTCGAAGAACCTAAAAAACCCTCTAAGATCCCTCACCATGAAACTATCATAAAACATTCTCCTCCAGACTCGCCTAGTCCCCCACCCTCACCTACAAAATCGGTGGTCTCCATCCCTCCTATTTTTTTTTCATAAATGCCATTCACTTGGAGCCCCTGACCTATCAACTAGGTGGGGCATCAAGGTCTCTTCCTCTCATTTATCTAGACATGATAGATGATGAATCTTCTAGCATCAACACTGTCCAATGCCTGGATGATGATGCCATACTCACCTACATGGGTGCAGATGACTCCATACAATGATCACTTCCTTCGGGAACATAGGTTATGTTAAATGAATCAACTGTTGACATTAATCTTCCATCTTTTGATGTTTCTCATATTTTAAATATTGGTCAATCTTTAGATTCCCAAGAACAAATCGACTATACCACATTCCTTACAAATCATAACAAAGCCTTTGCTTGGTCCTATAGTGATATGCCTGGTATTGACCCCGACATTGTCATCCACAACATTGTCACAAACCACGAAGCTAAGCCTGTCAGGCAAAAGCTTCGTAGGATGCATCCTCGAGTCGCACTCCTTGTCAAAGAGGAGCTTTAACATCTTCTCTCCATCTCATTTATCCAACCCATTGATTATCCATAATGGGTGTCAAACATTGTCCCTGTCACAAAAGCAATAGGGGGAATTCAAATTTGTATTGAATATTGTGACCTCAACCTATCTTTCCCAAAGGATGACTTTCCTTTGCCAAACATCGACCAACTTGTTGATCTTATGGCTGGTCATGAGATGCTATCCCTCATGGATGGGTTTTCAGGATATAACCAAATCTTGATTGCCCTAGAAGATCAACATAAAACCACCTTCATCACCCCATGGGGGACATTCTGCTATAGGGTCATGCCTTTTGGCCTAAAAAATGCAGGCGCTACATACCAACGTGCCATGACTTATATCTTTCACAATCTCCTCCACAAAATCATGGAGGACTATGTGAATGACCTGCTGGGGAAATCCAAACTTCGCCATGACCACCTAACTATCCTCAAAACAATATTCACTCACCTACTACAATATAACGTTTAACTCAACCCTAAGAAATGTGTCTTTGGGGTTCTCTCAGGGAAGCTTTTGGGTTTCATCATTTCTCTCCGTGGCATTGAAGTAGATCCAGCTAAGATTTGAGCCATACTCAAGATGCCCCCACCAACTAACCTAAAACAACTTCACAGCCTGCAAGGGAAGCTTTAATCTATTCATTGCTTCATCTCATAGCTATCAGACCGATGCCAACCCTTCCATCACCTCCTCAAGAAGGACGTCTCCTTTAATTGGGATAAGGATTTCCAAGAGGCTTTTGAGGCTCTTAAATGCTATCTTGTCTCTCCACCAGTCCTTATTCCACCTAAGGATGACCAACCCTTCTATCTTTACATTTCAACAATAGATCATTCCTTAGGTTCCATGATCGTGCATCAAGATGAACAACATCGTGAGCAAGTGGTTTATTATATAAGCCAAACACCCATTGACTACAAAGCTCAATATACTTATACCGAAAAACTTTGCTTGGCATTAGTCTTTGCTGCCCCCAAACTCTGCCACTATCTCCTCAACCACAAGACTTATGTCATCACTCACGCCGACCCTCTCAAATACATGCATTCCAAGCCATACCAAAACCAATGTATGGCTCGTTGTCTCATGCTTCTCACTGAGTTCAATTTGGAATTCATTCAACAAAAGTCTATAAAAGGGCAAATGATTGCTGACCAACTAGCAGATGCCCCTTTACCAATAACCAACCATCTAATTGCAAATTTCCTGATGAGTCTATCACAATGCTATCCATTGATGATATCCCTTATCAAATGATAATGTTATTTGATGGATCCAAATTTCAACTCGATGGGGGTGTGGGGGTCATCCTCGTCCCTCACGAAGGTGAGCCCATGCCCCTATCTTTCAAACTTGACTTTGAACGCACTAATAACATGGCTGAGAATGAAGCCTTAATTTTGGGGCTTAAAACTACCCTTTTCTTGGGCATTAAGACAATCAATATCTTTGGCAACTCGCAACTAGTCGTTAATCAGATTAACGGTTCATATCTTTGTAAAAACAAAGTTTTGCAATGATATAAAAATTGTGTTGACACATTGTTAGGGTCTTTCGACCGTTATCTCTTGCAAATTATTTCTCGCTCTACAAATAAGTTTGCTGACACAATGGCCTCTCTCACCTCACATATCCCATCTTCATCTGCCTCCTCAAGAATCTATGTCACGGTACACCATTTGGCATTGCCCTCATATATCTCAACTGACATCAACTTTGTTGTCAATATCAACTCTAGTCCACATGATGTTTGGTATAAACAACTTGTTGACTACTTGACTTATTCTATCATTCCTCTTGACCTCTCTAGCAATGGAGGATGGGCTTTTATCAAGAGTACTACTTGATACACCATGTTAGGGGGTCTTCACTACAATCAAGGTTTTGACGGCCTCCTTCTCTGATGCCTAACCAATACTGAGACATCCCATGCCATCAAACAAGTCCATGATGGGATTTATGGAGGACATTTCAATGGTAAGTCAGTTGCAAAGTGCATCCTCCACTTGGGCTATTAATGGTCCACTCTTCACCAGGACTGCAGTGACTATGTTCGACATTGTATCAAATGCTAGCAACATGCTAACCTACTTCATGTCCCTAGCCATGCCACTCTTAATCATCTTCATATCTATAAAGATCGCATCAAGCATGCCTACAACAAAAATCTGAAAGAGTGAGATTTTAAAATTAGAGATCTCATCCTTAAAGAAAACCAACACGTGACCAATATGGAAAGAAGCAAATGTGGCAAGTTTGCTCCTAATTGGCTCGAACCTTATATAATAACGCACAAGTATGGATCAGGCACTTATCATCTATCTTCTCTCGATGGCCAACCAGAACCTGAGCCCCTTAATGCCTTGCATCACTGACCATTTTACTATTAACCAAGTAATCATTCACTTGATGACTAACTTGAGATCATCCCTTAAGTAACCCCCATCATCCTCATTCCTATTCCTTTCAACCCTTTTTCCCTACAAACAATTAGTTAACCCTTTTTTAAGTATTAATGCTTTGTCCTAATAAAAGGGAAACCCCTAAACCTCTATAGTCTAGTCCATGACTAAAAGTTCAGTCAACAAAAAAACATAAAATTGGAATCCCTAACAAAATCTTAAAAGGTCATAAACTATAAATGTAGACTGCTCCCTCGAAGGAAAGCTACATTATTGCTATAAGTAATAGACTGCTCCCTTGAAGGATAGCTATTCAAAGAAATCAAAACATTCAAATTAAAATATAGACCACTCCCTTGAAGGATGGCTATGCCCAAATTTTGCTACCAAAATAGCACCCTCTCAGAAGCTTCCCACATCGATCAAGCTTCACATGACCACAAAACAAAACAACATCCCCAAGTAAACTTCCTGCATTGATCAGTCTAACAAAAAAAAACAACTAACTGACTGATAAACTATTAAGTCATGGACTTGCCTATAGTCGCTCTCAGGGTCACCTATAAAAGGGGCAAAGTTACCCCTGCTAAAAAGGGTTACGCTATCTTGACATATCACATAATCACACCTATTACCCCAAAATACCAAAGGGATTTTGAGCTCACTTAACGTCAAGTGATTAGGGTACTTCTCTAACAAAAACCAATCGTCAATGATGTAATGCATGAACGGGGATTTTATTTGCAAAACCCTATCTATGCTATCATTATGGTCCTTGTCAATGAAAAAGCAACATGCCTTTCACTTTTTACATATCTTTGTCACATGTAAGTTTATCTTTTAGGACACAGTGTCTTAAAATTATATGCTCGCATATTGTCATCTCATAATTTTCACTATAAAGTTATGAACCTAACATTCAACTCAATTTTATCATAAATAACATCACATGTTTCTGATAAAATACAACCAAAATGTTTTCTACCCACTAACAAAACATCATGATTTATTTAATGCAAATACCAATTTGTGTTAAATAAATTATCATATCCCATTCACATTAGTTTCTATGGAAAACAATACACATGGAAACTATCAACCGAACACAATTTATGTCAAGCATATACCATCACCAATATGGAAACCTGCTGAAGCATAAATAAACTCATTTCATTTTTAGCATACACCATCACCAATATGGAAAATTGCTAAGGATGAAAAACCACATAACCTATGTTATAGCATACACCATCACACAATATGGAAAAGGATATAACATCATCATACACTCATCGTTTCAAACATAACCAAAATAACTATCAACCTCTTTGACTCTTATTCCCTTTTGGGAGAACTACATTGGCCTGAGGCCCTTAAAACAAGGGCTATGTAGGTAACACTCAATTGACATGGGGTCTTCTGAGGTTAGCTCGGCCATTTGTTCATTTATCTACCTACTGAACCAACTATCCAAACCCTAGGCTCACTGCCTATCCCAAACTACCTCATTTTTAGTCTTTTTAACCATCTAACCTTTAACCATAACCTAACCTAATCAAAACCAATACATAACCTACCCTCCGCTTTCCCTTTTTGGGAGAACTACATTGGATTGAGGCCCTTAAAATAGGGGATATGTAGGTAGCACTCAGTTGACATGGGGTCTTCTGAGGTTAGCTCAGCCATTCATTCGTTCATCTACTTAATGGACCAACTATCTGACCTAAAAACATAGGTCTTCTCTAAAAACTGCCCAAAATCAAGACCAAACAACCAACCCTGACATTGTAGAAGTCACCTTAGACTTCTCATAGGGCACATTAGAGATCACATACATCTCCCTAACCACAAAAAATGACCTCAACCTGACTCGACAAATGACCTCGAAGATCGTGACTATCTCCTCAGACCATTACCACTTTCAAGACAACTTTGCCTTGGTTGTTTTGATTGCGTATACTACCTCATGAATAGTTAGCAAATTGTACGCACTGCTCACACCTATTGTTACATCGCGACCAAGATGATCCCCAATATCTGTGACATTTTCATGTTTTCCAAGAGGACTTCTTAGCCTAGATACTTGGAACACGATGACCATTGGAGCTACAGCTTTGATCGATCTTACCCAATCAGCTACAACTAATAAGCTGGGGACCGGTTACTTTGATTTTAGTCCTCCTCGACCATTAGAGCTATAGCTTTGATCATTTTAACCCAATCATCTACCACTAATAAGTTGGGGACCGGTTACTTTGATTATAGTCCTCCTCAACCTTGCCTGTGATAATTTGACCTACCTATCAAGTGAAGTGGTATACACGCAATCTCAACCATTGTAGCATTCACACTCCAACCTCACCCTACCCATCTACTGCCGATCAAATCGTCACCCTATTTCAGATTACCTTCTCTTGATTCCCACTTTGAGGGGGAATACCTCATCCCATACCTGGGGCAACCTACATCTATTTTTGTCTTGCAGTTCATCAGAACAAACCACAAGACAAAAAGGGGCAAATGTAGACACCAATATCGTGTCAACACCCCTTGGTCCCTTTCTAAACGTTAACACTCCTAACCCACACTTGCACACCTTATTAATTTAAAAAACTTCATATTTTAAATTAATTACCTCACCTTGGACACCTCACCTAGACACCTCACCCTAAGACCATTTCTTAGCCTATGAGTCAGCCTGAGACTAGGTCCTCCAAATCCTAACTAACCATGACCTATTCTCACCCCCTCTTAACTCCTTAACTAACTTCCATGCCTCATAAGCCATTGTTTTGACCGTTCTCCAATAGAAAAGGCACTTGGCGGGTGGAGAAATGGGCAAAGGGCTATTTTTAGCCCTTTTACCTATTCTCTCTCCACTAACGTCGATCAACCCTCAACTAACATCGGTCAACCTATGGCTGACGCTAGTGGGATCATCGACATCGGTTACATAAGCCAATCTTTAAATATTGAGCTACCCCCACCTTTTCATACATTAATGCCCACACTATGAGATTTCAAGTGCAAACACTCGTCTATCATTCTCCTAGCTATGGAAGCTCTGCACAAGTCATTCCAGAGACTGGATTGAAACATTGTACGAGGACCTCAACATCAACCACAATGGGAATAAGTATTCTGACACCTCTGGTTCTTCAACTAATAGAGCTAAGTATTATAGTTCTCATTTTAGTATTTTAGAATACATTGTTAATTAGTTTCCATTTAATATTTCTAAATACTGTTGAGAGGCCCAACTTCTTCCGAGGAGGGGCTGAAAGGCCTTCCCCTTATTCTTACCCTCTTTTCACACCTATCCTCTACCTTTACCCTTCCTTAGACCTCATTCACCTTCCTGCAACCCTGCACCAACCTTCAAATTCCCTAAAAATCTTCTATCCATCACATAAATATTTGAAAAGCCATCCAAGATCCACTACCCCGATCGACATCGGCAACCTAACTGACATCAGCACTATTATACACTGACCTTGGCAGACCAACCGATGTCGGTGACTATGCAAACCAGAGAACCTATCCAAAATTCCCATAGGCCAAAAAAAACCTTCAGCCATCTTTCTATAACATTCAGAGACACATAGACTACAATTAGGGAATAGGTACACACTATCCGCCTTTCCATTTCTTTAGTCTTTTATCATTTCTTTTTATACAACACTCTTTTCTTTAAACAGTGGATTGTCATCCCTCAAGGAGCTTTATGCTTCTGGGACCGAGCGGGTAGCTTGGTAGTCCACCATATCCTCCTCTAAACATTTTTTTTGTTTGAGTTTTATTCTTACTACAGGTGTTTCCTCCACAGCCAAAGAGGAGCTCCCACAAAGCTTGGATATGGTGCACACTAAATCTGGGTAACATCAAACCCTCAACCTTTTACCTTTGGTTTCTTCCTTAAATCAATTAGTGAAAATATAGAGAAACATTCTGGCATGCCCAGTGGGATGTAGGTTGCCCCATAATGTTTCTCTATATTTTTACTAATTAATTTGAATAAGAAAGAAAAAACGAAGGTTAAGAGGTTGGAGTTTGATGTTACCCAGATTTAGTGTGCACCGTATCCAAGCATTGTGGGAGTTCCTCTTTGGATGTAGAGGAAATACCTATAGTAAGAAGGAAACTCAAACAAGGAAAATGTTAAAAGAGGATATGGTGGACTACTAAGCTACGTGCTCGGTCCCGAAAGCGTGAAACTCCATAAGGGATGACGGTCCACTGTTTTAAGATAAAAGTGTTGCATAAAAATAAATGATAAAAGACTAAAGAAATGGAGAGGTAGATAGTGTGTACCTATTCCCTGATCATAGTTTGTGTGTCTCTAAATGTTACAGAAAGTTGGCCAAAGGTTTTGTTTGGTCTATGAGCTTTTTGGATAGGTTCTCTAGTTTGCATAGTCATTGATGTCAGTTGGTCTGCTGAGGTCAGTTTGTAATGGTACCGACATCGGTTAGGTTTCTAATGTCGGTCAGGGTAGTGGGCCTTGGATAGCTTTTCAAATATTTCTATGATGGACAGAAGAGTTTTTGGGAATTTGGAGGTTGATGCAGGGTTGCGAGAAGGTGAATGAGGTCTGAGGAATGGTAAAGGTAGAGGATAGGTGTGAAAAGAGGGTAAGAATAAGGGGAAGGCCTTTCAGCCCCTCCTCAGAAGAATTCGGGCCTCTCAATAGTATTTAGAAATATTAAATAGAAACTAATTAACAATGTATTCTAAAATACTAAAATGAGAACCAAAATACTTAGCTTTATTAGGTGAAGAACCAGAGGTGTCAAAATGCTTATTCCCATTGTGGCTGATGTTGAGGTCCTCGTAAAATGTTTCAATCCACTCTCTGGAATGACTTGTGCAGAGCTTCAGTAGCTAGGAGAATGATAGTCGAGTGCTTGCACTTGAAATCTCAGAGTGTGGGTGTCAATCTGTGAGAAGGTGGGCCAAAGGTGAGAGAGAACCATCACCGGATCTTCCTCGGCCGAAGTGGGTGAGGTGGTGAGTTCTTCTCTCGGAGGAGAAGGGATTGGATAATTTGGCTCTTCAGGTGGATAATACACAGGAATGATCATGCCTTCCACGTGTGGTCTAGAAGCGGAAAAAGTATGATCCTCTAGTGGTGATAAGAAGGATAAGGGTGGGGCCACTGACGTTGGTACCATCAAAGCATCTTCCAATATGGGAGAAGTCAAAGTAGACTCTCCTACATGTGATAGGGGGTGGATAGAGGACTATCCTCCATCAGTGGAGGAAAAATAGGAGAGGAAGGCTCCTCTAAGGGGAAAAGTGAAGGGATGATGGCTCCTTCTTCATGAGGGCATGGGGTATGAATGGTAAATTCTTCCAACGGTAGAAAAAGAGGGAAGGTGGGGGAAAGAGGAACAGGTAATACAGGATCCTCATGAGGTAGAATAATGAGTAGAGGAGGTGCTTGATGTCATGGGGGTGATACAGGTGAAACAAGTTCATCAACATGAGGAAGAGGGTGAGGCAAAGGGAGCTCTTTATTACCTCATCCCATACCTGGGGCAACCTACATCTATTTTTGTCTTGCAGTTCGTCACAACAAACCATAAGACAAAAAGGGGCAAATGTAGGCACCAATATCATGTCGACCCCCCCTTGGTCCCTTTCTAAACGTTAACACTCCTAACTCACACTTGCACATTAATTTAAAAAATTTCTTATTTTAAATTAATTACCTCACCTTGGACACCTCACCTAGACACCTCACCCTAAGACACTTGGCAGGTGGAGAAATGGGCAAAGGGCTAATTTTTAGCCCTTTTACCTATTCTCTCTCTGCTGACATCGGTCAACCCTCGGCTAATGTCGGTCAACCCGTGGCTGATGTCGGTGGGATCACTGACATCAGTTACATAGGCCAAGATCTAAACATTGAGCTACCCCTGCCTTTTCATACATTGATGCCCACACTCTGAGATTTCAAGTGCAAGCACTCGACTATCATTCTCCTGGCTACCAAAGTTCTACACAAGTCATTCCAGAGACTAGATTGAAACATTGTACGAGGACCTCAACATCAGCCACAATGGGAATAAGTATTCTAACACCTCTGGTTCTTCACCTAATAGAGCTAAGTATTCTGGTTCTCATTTCAGTATTTTATAATACATTGTTAATTAATTTCCATTTAATATTTCTAAATACTATTGAGAGGCCCGACTTCTTCCAAGGAGGGGCTGAAAGGCCTTCCCCTTATTCTTACCCTCTTTTCACATCTATCCTCTACCTTTACCCTTCCTCAGACCTCATTCACCTTCCCGTAACCCTGTACCAACCTTTGAATTCCCAAAAACTCTTCTATCCATCACAAAAATATTTGAAAAGTCATCCAAGGTCCACTTCCTCGACTGACATTGGCAACCTAACTGACGTTGGCACCATTACAGACTGACCTCGGCAGACCAACCGATGTTGGAAACTGTGCAAACTAGAGAGCCTATCCAAAAAACCCATAGACCAAACAAAACCTTTTGCCAACTTTTTGTAACATTCAAAGACACATAGACTGCAATCAGGGAATAGGTACACACTATGTACCTTTCCATTTCTTTAGTCTTTTATCATCTCTTTTTATGCAACACTTTTATATTAAAATAATGGACTGTCATCCCTTATAGAGCTTCATGCTTCTGGGACCGAGCACATAGCTTGGCAGTCCACTATATCCTCTTCTAACATTTTCCTTGTTTGAGTTTCCTTCTTACTGCAGGTGTTTCCTCCACAACCAAAGAGGAGCTCCCACAATGCTTGGATACAGTGCGTACTAAATCTGAGTAACATCAAACCCCAACCTCTTAACCTTATTTTCTTCTTTCTTCTTCAAATTAATTAGTAAAAATATAGAGAAACAATAGGTCTCCTTAGAAAGTTAAACACTTGATTTTGAATTATTTGAGTGGATTGAAACTTTTTAGGTTGTTAAACTGAAATATGTTGTGTATAAGAAATGACCTTTGGATATAGGGGCTATTCATATGGAATAAAATGAACTATGATAAACTCATTATAAAAATAATATTTCAAACATTTGTGTGCAGTAAAAGGAATTTCATGAAGATATTGAATCTAAGGACTCCATAATAACATATCAAAGACTTCTACACTAGGTACTAATATTAACATGGAAACCACATGTGTTTAACCAACAAATAGTGGTAATTTTATCTCACCAATATAACTCTAATGATGTCTATTGAATCCCTTAATTACTAATTTTTTAGGAACTATATCTTAAATTATGTATCCAAAATGAGAGATAAGTGTGATATTTCACATATTCACTTTTAAACCATTATTAATCATGACACTTTGTATAGTTTTATGATCAAGTTAAGATCTAATGTAAAACTATTGCAAATCATAATCGTCATTGACTATCTCATGATCTACAAATGTGATGACTGGTATAGATGGAACTAAGACATGCTATGTATAAATAATTCAATTCAAAAGATGTTGTGCCTCTGTATGAGGGTGATAATAATCTACTAGAGGATGTGCATTATATGTGTCATGCACTTTCAATGTATTTTTTATTGCATGGATTTCATTCTTAGTCAAAATATCATTTAATATCTTCATTTTTTTATTCTCACTTGGTTGTGACTTTGTAGTGTCAGTATATGTTACCACATCAATTATATTCTCATCTATAAAATATTGAATCTTATGTCTCAAAATGGTGTATTTAATAATATTACACTCTATTGATCTATGAAAATCATAGAAAGCATTTTGATAAAATCCTTTTAGAATATGCTTAATCACATCGACCTATTTAATAAGACTGAGAAATATGATGTTACATTAAAATAATTTTTGCGACACCTTGTAGGGATGTTATGGTGAGTTTGTAAACTATATCCTTAGAGGATTTGATAATAAAATAAATTAAATAGATTTTTAAACTACATTCATTGTTTCTTTTTGATCAATCTTATATTTGGTTGGCTTAACCTTATTGGTGGCTTACTCAGATTTTTTATGAAAATTATAAATTGAGTTCGTTACAAAATTTAGCTTATTCATTTCCCGAATTGATCTCTCTTTCCTTAAATGTTTGTAAATACATGAACTATAAAAATTTCATAAACATAATAGATCCATGTAGATGTGGAAGAAAATTTTCTTTAAACATGTCTTGAAACTCCTTATCTACCATAGGATTTGACATCTTGGATAACATGGTATTATACAATAACATACATTTTACAATAGGATCATTGGTTTCTTATTTGATCTAAAGAATTTGAGCATATGAAATATTTTCACATATGTTAATTGAAAAATGTTCTAGGATTAAATCTTGCAAAGGATTAAATGGGTGAACTGACTAATGTGGTAAATGATAGAACCATATTAGAGCATGCTTTTTCAAACTTATAGGAAATAATTTGGTCAAAAAATAGAAAATAATTTGGTCAATAAATTATATTTGGATGCATAGTGTAAACATGCTACATGAATTCTCTTAAATGTTGCTCAGGTCACTTTCTCCATCATACAATGTAAATTTAGATGAACAAAACCAATTAGTGAAGGATATGCTTAAACATATTGAGCCAATAGAGCATGAAATAAATTGTATGAATCAAGTTCTTGATTAGTGTTTAAATCAACTCATTTCATTTTCAACACATTAGTTTTTAGAGAGAAAATAGTTTACATAAGGTATTGTACATCATAAATAAAATGTGTGCTAACCAAAGGTGGCCTCATAAATGGCTGAGTAAGAATTTGCATATTAATCTATTGAAACCCTTGATTTTACCTCTTACTAAACATTGGTACAAAATCTCATTTGAATGATGAATATAAAGGCAATGAAACCATATAAGTAGATGGTTTAAATGATTTCCCTTCAGATGATTTATAGATTTCCTCTTTGATAATTTTTACAAACACATCTTGTAATCTAGATTATTCGAAAGAAATTATTTTAATTTTCTTTTGCCTATGTCATCAAATATATTAGTTGATTTTACCATTATGTTTTTTTAAACTAGAATATGATATTATTTAGCTTGAATACTGCTTACTACAGAACTCACTCAAAGATAAGTAGAAATAAATTTATTATCTTTCATAAAATAATATAAAATAAAAACATGGAATGTTCTTGTTATCAAATAATTTACTAAATATTAATACCTTAATACAATAATTATAAATAATAAAAATAAAGAAAGAAATCCTATAAATATGGATGTTTAGGGTTTACAATTTTCAATCAATAGACCTGTTGGGTGAATATTTTGTCACCAGCTAGCTGATGAGCAAAATAGGTCATTTCAACCATAGTAAGGGAGATCGGTCAGCTAGATGTGTAGGTTTACCATTTCAAAAGGGGACAAATCTCTCCTCTCATCAAGGGGAGGTTCCCTGTAAATATGAGCTGGTATATATATATATATATATATATATATATATATATATATATATATATATATATATATATATATATATATATATATATATATATAAGCAAAAAATAACACTCAAGGGTAGGATCACACCATCCATCTCTCTTTTCTCAAAGATGATGTTCATAAACAAAGGAGAAAATCTTGGTGAAAACACTGAAGACACTTAACTTCCTTCAGAAGTGATATTGCAAGAAACAACAAGAATTTTTTTAAGGTAGTGACAAGTAACTGGTAACAAAGGGTGTAGTAACTAGCAGATTGAGATGTAGCACAAAGTCTCCACCTTGACTACTTAAGAGTGAAATACGAAGGAAAATGATGGCACAAATTCATCCCAAGGTCCTTTAGATAGGAACATAAAATAGACAAACACACTAAAGGCAATTGTGGTAGCACAAAGTCTCTCCATAGTTGGCTTCAAGACACCTTCCTGATTACTTCCACTAGTTTTGTTTGTTAAATTAAATAAACAAGAATGCTCCTAGGAAATGGACATAAGAAAAATTTCCTATAATAACACAAGATATAACAACACAAAGTCTAAAATTAACTTTCTTTCTCATTCAGATAAAGAAATATGATCAATAATCTGAGCTCAAAGTCTCAGTAATCACCTTTCATTTTGGGTAGAGTTTTGCTTCTATAATGGAAAGATCTCCCTTGTGAAAAGAAGAGATTTACAATAAATAATAACCAAGAAAGGCTCAGTGCTTTGTTCCATGGAATGGCCCATTGTTGCATTCAATGCTTTGAATGCATTTTTAGCTTTGTCAAGGGACCATGTTGGAACAGGGCGGTTGCCTTAACTGTGGCATGCCAATTCATCTCAAATGTCTTCTCCTAAGCTTGGGTCATTTGGTTTATCACCTAATATCTATGCAACTGTCCACTTCACCTTTACTCCAACAGGGAAAAATATGATGCACCTTTAATGTTTGCAAGCTCAAATATCTACTTGATGGACTGTTCCACCTACTGGAATAACTCTTATGCAGATATTTCTAGTCTTCCCCTTTTTCCTGTTGCAATTTGAGCTCTCAGGCTATTTTTTCCCTTTCTGTTGGCTCTTTCAACTTTTGTCTTTTCCTAGAATTTGAGTTCTCAAGGCTATATTCCTAGCTTTGTTGGCTCCTTGCGCTCTTCTCTCAGCAATTCTTCCGTTTGGCCTTAAGGTCTTTGAATGCATTCAGGTCCATGCTCAAGCCTTTAAATATCAATGGTTATTTCATTGCCATGAAGTTAACGTTCATGCACCCATTTCCATTTGAAATCCAATGGCTAGTTTATTTCCATAAGTTTGATGTCTATAGGGATGTCATCGGATGTCTGGATCCCAATGGCTAGTTGACGATGCTTAATATTGACATCTTCGGGCCCATCACCCTACTTGGAAATTCCTTCAGCTTTCTTGTTTGATCCTTCCTGAAGGGGAGGTATCCCTTTAGCTTTGGTTGAGAGTCCCTTGCAAGGGTACCTACCCTTTGGGGTCCTTTGGGTGGCCTTCAGGTAGTCTTCAAGGTCTTTCACCTTCAATTCCTTTAGACAAAATGTCTGAAGGAAATCTTTCCTTGCCTTAGTCGCTTTCCCATTTGGACATTTTGTCTAAAGGAAATCTTTCCTTTCCTTAGTCACTTTCTCAAATAAAATCTTATCCTTTTGGCCTTTTGCAATGGTCCATTTTTCTCATCACCTGCCCTCCGCAAGGGCACTCCCCTTTGGTTCACTACCCTCTGCAAGGGTACTTTAGCCTTTGGGCTTTGGTGCATTCCTTTAAACTAGCTGATTGAACTGACTGATTAAACCAAATTTGGTTCAATGGTTTAATGGTTCAATCTTGTGTTCTACTCATTCAATTGAACGCTTGAACCAACTGCATTAATCCAACCGCTCATTGAACCTTTGAACCGTTGAACCCATTGAACCTGTCTTGAAATTTCCTAAGTGTTGGAAACTTATTTATTAGCTATGGAGTGTATAGAAATGAGCCTATGGAGTGTATATAAATCAGCCTACAGAGTCTATATAAATGACCTTATAGAGTCTGTAGAAATAAGCCTATGGAGTCCATAGAAATCAGCTTGCAGAGTCCATAGTTTTCTCTAAGTCTCTCAAGCTTTGAAAGAGTCTGTTAGCTGAAAAAGCTTGAAAAATGGAGAATTTGAATGCCCAAAACAATTTTTGAGAAGGGAAGAGACTATTTTGGCCTATAGGACAAAAATAGTTCATGTGTTGTCCCAAAAAGGAGTGACAAATTTTTAGAACAATAGCTGGCTCCAGTTGGGGAACTTTCTTCAGTTAAAATTTTGGAACAACTGAGGGGAGTAGAAATTAGAATCTCTAGTGCCTTGAAGTATGCCATTAGGCTATGGAGTCATGCTACCCAGAAAATAAGGGTGCCAAAAATGATAATGAAAAGCACAAAATAGAACGAAAGACTACACAAATATACATATGTACAGATGATCTTATCTGATGCTTCAAGAATTGAAGTGCTTCATATGCCACCCACTATGAGACAGTGAAAATGGTGTTCCATCCTGATAAACTAGTAAGAAACCATTTTCTCCCTTGAATCGGTGATGGGTGAATGGAACTCTCCACCAGGAATCACATTTTTTGTGCACTCCTTTTGGTTCTCTCTTCTTGCCCCATGGCAAGGCATGGTCTCCAATCTAAAAACTATAAATCTTTTCTCTCTTGGTGAAGAGTTCCTTTTCTTGAATTTGGCATGTAGCAGTATAGTCCACTACCATAGCTTGTCACTCTTCTGGTCCAGTGAAGCACATGCTTTGATTGTCAGCATCAAACTCCTACCAATGGTTAGCTTTATCAGGCACATTTGGTCAAAAGACTAGTTTGATAGTGTACATATCATCTTTGAAATCAGGGTGAGGAACCATGAAGGTTGAAGGGTCATCTAATGAATTTGTATGATTATAAGACTCCCTGGGTACTACAAATATTATGAAAGTATCAAAAATTTCAATATAGTCCTATACCAAATTGCCGTAGTGGTGCAATCTTTTGTTCTTGGTTTGACACAAGTTCCTCACCTGACAAACCATCAATTCAGCATCTCCTTTGGCATGAAGAAGCTTGAAACCTCTGTCTTGAGCAGCCTTCAAATCGAGTAACAAAGATTCATACTCGGTAGTGTTATTGGTGTTGCTGAACAACAACTTGTATGAAGAAGGAAAAATATCTCCTTGAGGAGATATTAGAACAATCCTAGCTCTAACACCAGTAGAGGAATTATTGCCATCAAATTTTAGGATCCAAACATCATCAAAAACTGATCTTCAATCATATTTTTCTTCATTAGAGAGGGAAGATTCTTTTACATCTAGACTGCACCCTACCAATTCTTCTAATGTCTTGTTTGAGTCAATTTTAGGATCACTCCCTATAGGATTTTCATCTACTGTAATAGGAACGTCTTCAATAGATAGAAAATAATTACCCCTACCTAAAGACTCAAACATTATTTGAGCTTCACGTACTGAAATTTGGGTGAAAACATATGTTTCTTCCTTCTCAGGAAGCAATCTCTACATGATGCCTTTGATAGGGATCCTCACCTCAGACAGGTCCATGCTCAATTCTCCACCAACGTCTTTGCAGAAATTTTGCCCAAGAAGAATGTCATAGGAGGCTGAGACATTGGCCACCAGGACTGTCATCTTGAATCTCTTTTTTGGAAAGGTGGAAAATATAAATTAGACATCCCTGATTTGGCCTAGCAGTGGCACTTATTTTTTCTCCATGGAGAAACATCTCCCAAATGTCTTGGTCAGTGTGAGACCAAGAGATTCTACCACTTTGGCAGGTATGACATTGTCCAAAGCTTTGGAATCAATGATGCAATTGCTCAGCTTGTGACCGTTTATCAATAAGGAAACATAGAAAGGGTCTATTTTTCTAGGGGCAATAGGAGGAGTAATGACAAGATTGTTTGGGATGGACATGTTCCTTGGGGGATCATGAGTTACCTTCTTAACATCTTGTCCTACATGGATGGATTTATTCTTCACATACTCAACCAACCTTTCCAACTACTCAGGGTTGGATTGTAGGAATTCAAATTTAGACATTTGAATTTTGGTTTTCTTTACATGGTAAATTATGTCAAATGTCTGAAATGAACTAGGAACAGAGGATGGGAGTTCATCCTTTTGATTTTTGGGAGGGGGAGGACTGGTCTGCAAATTTGAAGCAAAAGGTGTAAGAATGCTTGATTTATTTACCTTTTTAGCAATCACCGGGTCCTTTGGCTAGAAAGGCAAAGAAGTTCCTCATTTGATAATTGAAATTATAGGTTGAGGTCACTCCTCTATTTTTTCTTTATCAGCTTACTAGGCTGACTGGTTCTTGGACCAGGTGAATACAGTGTAAGTTCCCTCAATTGCTTTACCTTCACTTTTGGGTTCATCCTAGTAATTCAAGAAACCAATGTTAGTGTCACCAGTTGATTATTCTTGGTCTAATACAAAGAGATGACATCATTTTCTTGATCAAACTCAGGTTTTAAAGAGAAATCATATTCTATTTATAGATATCCAATTGCTGATTTGGTTGGTGCTGCTTCAATGGCAAGTTTCTCTTGTAGGGGAGGTAGATGATTTGGTTTCCCTTGACTTCTGGGAGCATTTCCTTGATATGATTAGTTCTAAAATGTCTTCCTTGGCATATCTCGATAAGGAGGAGTAGAAATACCTTGGGATACTTGTCTTTTCAAGGCTAGTAGTTCATTTTCCAGCTTTTGCACCATTTGATCATTGGTGCCTGTAGATGAATTCTCAGAAGATAAAGAAGATTTGCCTCTGTTAAGATCTCTTATTATCTTCCCTACCAAGATGAGATCATCTTCCACCTCAGTGGCCAATTCTTGAGTAGTAGCAAGGTCTATGTGGCTAGCCCATCTCAACAAAAAACTCACTTTAGGCAGTTGTGGGTTGATGAAGAAACATTTAAGATTCTCAAGTGTTGGCTGAGTGATGGTATGAATCCTATTCCTCAGCTTGTCAAAATTGGTAATGAAGTCCCTCATAGGTTCATGAGGCTCTTTCTTCATTTGTGTGAGCTAAGCTAGTAGGGCATGTGCATCTTCTGTAGGCTTGAACCTTACTTCAAATTTGGCTTTGAGAGTATCCAAGTTAGTCACTGACCAAGCTTGCAGATGGTAGAACTAGTCTATAATAGTGCCTTATAGTGTTTTCATAAATAGCTTGACTGCTACGTCCTCATACTCCACACCTATCACAACACAAGCTATGATGAAAGTTGCGATGTGTTCATCAGGATGAACTCTCCCATCACCAAAGAATTTGGGGAAATTATTCCTTGAACTATGTGGTAGTTCATGTAGGGGTGGAGTTAAATTAAGTGGGCAAAAAGAGTTACCCCAGGGGCCTTGAACCACCATGATTTGACTATGGAAAGTGGGGAGAATAAGTCTAGGTGGAGTATGTCTAGGTAATGCTCTGCTAACAATAGAAAAAGAGGCTCTAACTTGTATTGGTGACCTGGTATGGGTAGGAGGAAGAATCCTAGTTCATTGAAGGTGAGATTATGGAGGAAACAAATCAAAATTTTTCTACTACACCAACTCAAAAATAAGGTAAACAACACCTCGGGCTCTCTGGATTCTGGTAAAGTGTGGAGTTGTTATATTGTAGAATAAAAATGGGAAAGAACTGGCCCTACTTTAGCTTGAAGCTTGAGGCTTCAAACTGTGCATTATTCCCTAACGGAGTCACCAAAAAATTGTTGGCATGAAGCTGTTAGTGTTCTTTCCTACTTTACGTTTGATCCATAGAAATATGAAATGCTTCAATTTGAATAGACTGGAAAAGGAATGGAAATGCTTGTCGATCTGCAGCAGAGAAAATGGATAAGGAAAAGAACTAAAATTGCTCATTCTTCCCCAGCAGAGTCACCAAAAAATTGTTGGGTGAATATTTTGTCACCAACTAACTGATGAGAGAAATAGGTCATTTCAACCATAGCAAGGGAGATCAGTCAGCTAGATGTGTAGGTTTACCACATCAAAAGGGGACAAATCTCTCCTCTCATCAAGGGGAGGTTCCCTATAAATATGAGGTGCTATATATATATATATATATATTACTATAAGTAGAAAATAACACTTAGGGGTAGGATCACACCATCCATCTCTCTTTTTTTAGAGATGATGTTCACAAACAAAGGAGAAAATCTTGGTGAAAACACTAAAGACACTTCTCTTCTTTCAGAAGTGATCTTGCAGGAAACAACATGAGTTATTTTAGGTAGTGACAAGTAATGGGTAACAAAGGGTGTACTAACCAATAGACTAAGATGTAGCACAAAGTCTCCACCTCAACTGCCCAAGAGTGAAATACGAAGAATAATGAGGGCACAAAGTCATCCCAAGGTCCTTTACAGAGGAATAGAAAATAGACAAACACACTAAAGGCAATTGTGGTAGCACAAAGTCTCTCCACAGTTGGCTTCAGGACACCTTCTTGATTACTTCCACTAGTTCTACTTGTTAAATTAAATAAAAAAGAACACTCCTAGGAAATGGACATAAGAACAATTTCCTAAAATAAAACAAGCTATAACAGCACAAAGTCTGAAAATAACTTGTTTTCTCATTCAGATAAAGAAATATGATCAACAATCTGAGCTCAAAGTCTCAGTAATCGCCTTTTAATTTGGGCAAAGTTTTGCTTCTATAATGGAAATATATCCCTTGTGAAAATAAGAGATTTAAAATATATAGTAGCCAAGAAAGGCTTGGCGCTTTGTTCCATGGAATGGCCCATTGTTACATTCAATGCCTTGAATGCATTTTTAGCTTTATCAAGGGACCATGCTGAAACAGAGCAACTGCCTTAATTGTGGTGTGTTAATTCATCTCAAATGTCTTCTCCTAGGCCTAGGTCATTTGGTCTGTCACTTGATATCTGTGCAACTATCCACTTTGCCTTTACTCCAAGGGAGAAAAATAGGCTGCACCTTTAATGTTTGAAAGCTCAAATATCTACTTGGTAGACTATTCCACCTACTCGAATAACTCATGCATAGATATTTCTGGTCTTCCCCTCTTTCCTATTGTAATTTGAGCTCTCGAGCTATCTTTTCCCTTTCTACTGGCTCTTTCAGCTTTTGTCTTTTCCTAGAATTTGAGCTCTCAAGGCTATATTCCTAGCTTTGCTATCTCCTTATGCTCTTCTCTCAGCGATTCTTCCTTTTGGCATTAAGGTCTTTGAATGCATTTGGGTCTGCACTCAAGCCTTTAAAGATTAATGGTTATTTCATTGCTGTGAAGTTGACGCTCACACACCCATCACCATTTTAAAGCCAATAGCTAGTTTATTGCCCTAAATCTGACATCTATGGGGATGTCATCAGATGTCTGGATCCTAATGGCTAGTTCACGATGCTTAATATTGACGTCTTCAGGCCCATCACCCTCCTTGGAAATTCCTTCAGCTTTCTTATTTGATCCTTCCCAAAGGGGAGGTATCCCTTCAACTTTGGCTGAGAATCCCCCACAAGGGTACCTGCCCTTCGGGGTCCTTTGAGTGGCCTTTGGGCAGTCTTCATAATCCTTCAGCTTCAATTCTTTTAGACAAAATGTCTGAACAAATTCCTCGAAATATTTTATCTGAAGGAAATCTTTCCTTGCCTTAGTCTCTTTCCTGAAGAAAATCTTACCCTTTCAGCCTTTTGCAACGGTCCATTTTGCTCATCACCTGCCCTCTGCAAGGGCACTCACCTTTGGTTCACTACCCTCTACTAGGGTACTTTGGCCTTTGGGATTTGGGGCACTCCTTTTAACCAGATGATTGAACTGACCGATTGAACCAACTTTGGTTCAGCCATTCAATGGTTCAATCTTGTGTTCCGCTCATTCAATTGACTACTTGAACCAACCACGTTGAACCAACCACTCATTGAACCTTTGAACCATTGAACCCATTGAACCTATCTTGAAATTGCCTAAGTGTGGGAAACTTGTTTCTTTCCTGTGGAGTCCATATAAATGAGCATGTGGAGTCCATAGAAATCAGCTTGTAGAGTTGTAGAAATGATCCTGCAGAGTCCATAGAAACAAGCCTACGGAGTCCGTAGAAATCAGCTTGTAGAGTCCGTAGTTTTCTTTAAGTCTCTCAAGCTTTGAAAGAGTCTATTAGCTAAAAAATCTTGAAAAATGGACAATTTGAATGCCCAGAACAATTTTTGAGAAGGGACAAGACTATTTTGGCCTGTAGGACCAAAATAGTTCATGTGTTGTCCCAAAAAGGAGTGACAGATTTTGGGAACAACAAGACCTATTCACCAATATATTTTATCAAAATTAGGGAATTAAAAAAGAGTTAATCCAACTATGATAAATTTTTGAGTAAATTCAAAATTTATAATATATTCAATAAATCACACAAGATTGATTTGTATCTTAATATCTATGGAAATATTTTAACATGGGAAAATATTAAAATTATATAATTTATATGGCACTTGTATCTAATGAAATGTAAAAAATATTATGTGGTCAATTATGGGACTATGTGATGGTGATATGAATTAAGAATAGGGATCCATTTGAATGTAGGATAAGGTCACATTATTTAGACAAGGTTAGCATGTGCTATCATGTATAGGGTGTGGTACTTTTTGGTAAGATTTCTTAGTTCTCATTTAAATTAGATTGGTTTGTATTTACTTGTAGGGTCTATGTGTGATCATAGTGCTTTTTTCACTATGAAAAATTATATATACCTTATTTTTAACTCGGAACACTATCTCAATAAATAGTGAGGAATAAATGTAGTAAATGGGGGAAAAAGGGGTTAGTGGTTGAAGTTGTGTTTGAACTCAACACTCCCTATGTTGAGCTCTACTTAAATACTAGTACTCCATAGAGGGATCAAAATACATGTAGTTATCCCAAGCTATGGTGGTGTGTGTGAAATACTAGTGCAATGATATATGATAGTGTAATCCTAGAATAATTAGGTGTTTAAAAAATGACTTGTGACCTTGGAGGTGTATTAAAATTTAGCTTAGGGTTAATTATACTATATGTATTTAGAATTAGGAATAATATCTAATTTAATTTCAATATGTAGTTAGAATAATTTTGATGTTTTTAATAGATAAGCCTCTTTCCAACTACTGAACAAATGAATGCAAAATGTTCCTTTATAGTGATATTTTATGAATTTTATTTAATGGGAAATGCAACACATGTAGGATGACCCATTAGGTAAATTTAAATTTGATCAATTAACAATTATTTTTAGGATTATGATACTAGCAGATTTAGACACTACCAGTGATTGGGATTGTCCTAAAAGATCATCATTATTTGAGGAGCAGAGACAATTAAACTAGAAGTGTGAATCAATCTAATAGTTAGATTATGTTTCTTGGAAATGAGAATAAGAATCATTATCAAAATTGATGAAGGATAGAATACCATATGAATAGAGGTAGAAGAATAATAATTTGGAATTATATAATTGAGCATATGCTAGGTGTGCATAAGGAGTGGTCACATGTGCATTGTTTTAGCATTATATGTTAATAATAATGAATAAAAAACTATTTAATTATATTTGTTTTTAATCTTGAAGCTTAGCTTGGATTGATTCCTTAATGATTAGTGTGGTGTTAGGTTGTGGAGCTAAAAGCTTCACTGATGCAGACATGGAGGAGGTTGCAGGATGAGTTGCTGAGTGTCAGAAGTCTTTGGCGTTGGTCTGGCCAACCGACGTCGGCAGGTGGGAGACAAGATGCAACCGACGTCGGTCATTGATCGGCCGGCGTCGGCGACCCCCAGGCGGACAGGGACCGACGTCGGTCACCTGTGTGGTTCGACTGCGAGCTAATTACGGGTAGTTAGCTAACGAACCAAGTGTTTGCATGCTTAGATCTATTTTTAGACTGAGAGCTGCAGATTTAATTATTGTAATTAGATGTCTAATCATTGTTTGGATGAGATCTATATAATAGACTCATGGTTGTATTGGAAAAGCATTCTAGTTTGAGTTGAGAAAAGTTTGCTCCTTCTGTGTGTGAAGTGAGTAAGGGTGTTCCTCCTAGTTCCCTATCAGTGCCAAGCTTGGTACTGGTTGGAGAATCATAAGGACTTGGTGAGGCAAGGACAAGGGTTCTTCAGGGTGTAGAGTGATCTACATGGTAAGTAAGATCGTTGATCTGCAGGTGTATGTGTGTGCAAGGTCAAGGTTCACAGGGGAGCAAAATCGTGTTTGACTTGCAGGTGTGCAGGATCATATAAACAACAACACAACAGGGAGTAGTATCAGGCAGGATCTACTTGGAGTACAGGTGTGTACTCGAATAGAGCAAAGAGGAAGGCAAGGGAGTTCCTTCCATAAGTATGGTCTGTTGAAGTGCAGGTTATTGCAGGTTCATGGGAGATCTACTTGAAGTACCTTGAGTACTTGTGGAGTACGTGGAGTAATTGTGGAGTGCGTGTAGCACTTGTGGTGTGCGTGGAGCACAAGAGGTGAACACCAACTCTGTATTTTGAGTTGGGTGTTGGGACCTGAGAGGGAGAGCTTTGGGGAGAAGATTTACTATTCACTTGAGGTGTGGGAAACCTCTGTAAGGTGGTGGAGAAGAAGTGGCATCTTCTTTATTGTATTCTTTTCTGTATAAAGTGTTAATACAATTTGTGTATTATCTCTCATATCATGTGTTATTCTGAATTCTAGTTACTTGGTGAATCTGGTTAATTTACGCATATTAAGTTGCTTGGTTTGGTAATCATATTATGCTCTTTTGGTGGAGCAAGATCCTGACAAGTGGTATCAGAGCAAGGTTGTTGGCTCATAGCTTGATACCACTGACAAGTGGTATCAGAGCTTTTGGTTGGGATAATAACAGATTGGTTTTGATCTGGGTAGTGTGTTTTGATTACAGGTCACTCTCAGGGGTTTTTGATTGAGTGGGAGTAGAGCAATGGCAGATGAAAGTAAGCTAAGAATGGAGGAGTTGAAAAGCACAGATGGTCACTCACGGTCCTATGGAAAGAAAGAGCAGGTAAAAGATTATTGTTGGTTGGTAGCAGATTAGCATGAAGAAACTGAAGAAGCAGATGTTGCAGGTGTTATTGCACAGGATGTTCTTGGAGGTTTCTTGGATAAAGTTGAATCTTGGGTAAAAGATTCGGTTGCCTCTTTCCATGCAGCCCTAGGTAGAGGAGCTGGTGAGCCTTGCCAAAGAATTGGCAAAGGGGAAGTGAAGCTGAAATTGCAGGCAGTCAACACACAAGTGTTGATGAAGGTCATGCAAGTCCCAGGTTTGGAGATATGGCTAATTTCTTCAGAAAGATTGGGTGATGAGAGATGCACAAGAATTCTCACAGCGAATGCACTTGAATTAGCTGGTGGTAAGAAACCAGGTACCCTTTATCTACTTGTTTATATTACTGATTCTTCTTTTGTTACGGAGACGTGGCTTCGTAGGCTTGGTCACATGAGTAGGAAGGAGATGCATGTTCTTAAGCAGAAGACAGATATATTTGACAGGCTTAAGAACTGGAAAGCCTTGGTGTTTATGGAGGAGATGGCGGACAAAACCCAGTGGTTGGTGCTGGATACTTCTGAGCAGAGCAGTTTGGACATGGGTTTTGATTCAAAGAAGCTCGCAGGTAAAAAGTCATCACTCACAGGTGAACACAGGTACCGATGTTAGTCAGGAGGAACCGGCGTCGAACAGACAGGTGCCGATGTCGGTCATGTGCAGACCGAAGCCAGCGATGTCGGGCAGGGTAAGACCGACGTCGGTCATGGGACCGATGTCGACAGTATGTAAGACCGATGTCGGTAGCAGGGACACCGCAGGGTCGGTAGTCAAGGACAGACGCATGGGAACTGACGTCAGTCGGACGCAGACTGTGGGGTGACCGAGGTCGGTCACTGTAACGGATTTTGGGTGGACAGCACGCTGTCAAGGAGTCTCAAATACCCATACGGAGGACTGAAGACGTAAGTAGGCCCTCAAATTCGTTGTTCCTCTTCTTTATACATGTTGCTGATTGTAAAGCAAGAAGCATCCAGGAAACAGGTGTGAGCTTGGCATGGATGAGGATGTGATTCCTTGGAAGAGAACCAAACAGGTGTTTTTGGTAGGGTTGCCAGCTGGTATGAAAGCACAGAGACAAATGGATTCCTTAGTAGAAGAATAGAGAGAACGGATACGTGAGACGGAAGACTAGGTATATGGTCTTGTGGAGCTACAAGACAGTGGTACAGGTTTTGAGAGGTGGAGGACGAAGCATGGCTTCAATCAATGTCAGGTAACTACTGTGGTTTGCCTTACCAGGAGGATGATGAGTCATGACATCATTCTGTTGCTGTATGTGGATGGTATGTTTTGCTAGCAGGAGTGTACATAAAGGGTTTCACTGAGCTAAGGGTAAGATTAGTTCAGTGGCATGTCATGAGGAGTTTGGAGCAGCGGAATTCTTTGACATGGGAGACATGGAGATCACAGGTTGATTTTGTCTCGAGTGGGAGCTGATGTGAATCATGTGTTGGCAAGGTTCAGGGTGCAGAGCCGGAGCACACTAAGGGCTGGACAGGTACAGTGTCTGAAATCACATGAGGTCTGGTATAGACCTGAGTATTCCCATGCAGTGAGAGTTGTCAGAGAGTTAGGATCCAATTCGGGGAAGTGAGTTCTCAGGTATTTGAGAGGGACCAGCAGCAGGGATTCATGCTATGCAGGGTCAGGACTTCACTACATGTGTTTATAGGTTTAGATGTGGCAGGGTACTCGAATGACAGGAGGTACATCACAGGTTGTGTGGTGGGTTGTCTTCAAGATTGATCTTGAAGAGGGATACAAACCAGGAAACAAATTAGACGGGGTACAAGTATAGGTACAGTGCAGCTGTTTATCTCCAAGTGGGATATTGTTAGGTTGTGGAGCTAAAAGCTTCACTGATGCAGACATGGAGGAGGTTGCAGGATGAGTTGCTGAGTGTCAGAAGTCTTTGGCGTTGGTCTGGCCAACCGACGTTGGTAGGTGGGAGACAGGATGCAACCGACGTCGGCCATTGTTCGGCCGGCGTCAGTGACCCCCAGGCGGACAGGGACCGACGTCGGTCGCCTGTGTGGTTCGACTGCGAGCTAATTACGGGCAGTTAGCTAACGAACCAAGTGTTTGCATGCTTAGATCTATTTTTAAACTGAGAGCTGTGGATCTAATTATTGTAATTAGATGTCTAATCATTGTTTGGATGAGATCTATATAATAGACTCATGGTTGTATTGGAAAAGCATTCTAGTTTGAGTTGAGCAAAGTTTGCTCCTTCTGTGTGTGAAGTGAGTAAGGGTGTTCCTCCTAGTTCCCTATCAGTGCTAAGCTTGGTACTGGTTGGAGAATCATAAGGACTTGGTGAGGCAAGGACAAGGGTTCTTCAGGGTGTAGAGTGATCTACATGGTAAGTAAGATCGTTGATCTGTAGGTGTATGTGTGTGCAAGGTCAAGGTTCACAGGGGAGCAGAACCGTGTTTGATTTGTAGGTGTGCAGGATCATATAGACAGCAACACAACAGGGAGCAGTATCAGGCAGCATCTACTTGGAGTACAGGTGTGTACTCGGATAGAGCAAAGAGGAAGGCAAGGGAGTTCCTTCCATAAGTATGGTCTGTTGAAGTGCAGGTTATTGCAGGTTCATGGGAGATCTACTTGAAGTACCTTGAGTACTTGTGGAGTGCGTGTAGCACTTGTGGTGTGCGTGGAGCACAGGAGGTGAACACCAACTCTATATTTTGAGTTGGGTGTTGGGACCTGAGAGGGAGAGCTTTGGGGAGAAGATTTACTATTCACTTGAGGTGTGGGAAACCTCTGTAAGGTGGTGGAGAAGAAGTGACATCTTCTTTATTGTATTCTTTTCTGTATAAAGTGTTAATACAATTTGTGTATTGTCTCTCATATCATGTGTTATTCTGAATTCTAGTTACTTGGTGAATCTGGTTAATTTCCGCATATTAAGTTTCTTGGTTTGGTAATCATATTATGCTCTTTTGGTGGAGCAAGATCCTAACAAGTGGTATCAGAGCAAGGTTGTTGGCTCATAGTTTGATACCACTGACAAGTGGTATCAGAGCTTTTGGTTGGGATACTAACAGATTGGTTTAGATCTGGGTAGTGTGTTTTGATTACAGGTCACTCTCAGGGGTTTCTGATTGAGTGGGAGTAGAGCAATGGCAGATGAAAGTAAGCTAAGAATGGAGGAGTTGAAAAGCACAGATGGTCACTCACGGTCCTATGGAAAGAAAGAGCAGGTAAAATATTATTGTTGGTTGGTAGTAGATCAGCATGAAGAAACTGAAGAAGCAGATGTTGCAGGTGTTATTGCACAGGATGTTCTTGGAGGTTTCTTGGATAAAGTTGAATCTTGGGTAAAAGATTCGGTTGCCTCTTTCCATGCAGCCATAGGTAGAGGAGCTGGTGAGCCTTGCCAAAGAATTGGCAAAGGGGAAGTGAAGCTAAAATTGTAGGCAGCCAACACATAGGTGTTGATGAAGGTCATGCAGGTCCCAGGTTTGGAGATATGGCTAATTTCTTCAGAAAGATTGGGTGATGAGAGATGCACAAGAACTCTCACAGCGGATGCACTTGAATTAGCTAGTGGTAAGAAAATAGGTACCCTTTATCTACTTGTTTATATTACTGATTCTTCTTTTGTTGCAGAGACATGGCTTCGTAGGCTTGGTCACATGAGCAGGAAGGAGATGCATGTTCTTAAGTGGAAGACAGATATATTTGACAGGCTTAAGAACTGGAAAGCCTTGGTGTTTATGGAGGAGATAGCGGACAAAACCCAGTGGTTGGTGCTGGATACTTTTGAGCAGAGCAATTTGGACATGGGTTTTGATTCAAAGAAGCTCGCGGGTAAAAAGTCATCACTCACAGGCGAACACAGGTACCGATGTCAGTCAGGAAGAACCGGCATCGAACAGACAGGTGCCGATGTCGGTCATGTGCAGACCGAAGCCGGTGATGTCGGGCAGGGTAAGACTGACGTCGGTCATGGGACCGATGTCAGTAGTATGTAAGACCGATGTCGGTCAGAGGACCGACGTCAGCAACAGGGACACCACAGGGTCGGTAGTCAGGGACAGACGCATGGGAACCGACGTCGGTCGAATGCAGACTGTGGGGTGACCGAGGTCGGTCACTGTAACGGATTTTGGGTGGACAGCATGCTGTCAAGGAGTCTCAAACACCCATATGGAGGACTGAAGATGTAAGTAGGCCCTCAAATTCATTGTTCCTCTTCTTTATACATGTTGCTGATTGTAGAGCAGGAAGGATCCAGGAAACAGGTGTGAGCTTGGCATGGATGAGGATGTGATTCCTTGGAAGAGAACCAAACAGGGGTTTTTGGTAGGGTTGCCAGCTGGTATGAAAGCACAGAGATGAATAAATTCCTTAGTAGAAGAATAGAGAGAACGGATACGTGAGATGGAAGACCAGGTATATGGTCTTGTGGAGCTGCAGGACAGTGGTACAGGTTTTGACAGGTGGAGGACGAAGCATTGCTTCAGTCAATGTCAGGTAACTATTGTGGTTTGCCGTACCAGGAGGATGATGAGTCATGACATCATTCTGTTGCTGTATGTGGATGGTATGTTTTGCTAGCAGGAGTGTACATAAAGGGTTTCACTGAGCTAAGGGTAAGATTAGTTCAGTGGCATGTCATGAGGAGTTTGGAGCAGCAGAATTCTTTGACATGGGAGACATGGAGATCACAGGTTGATTTTGTCTCAAACGGGAGCTGATGTGAATCATGTGTTGGCGAGGTTCAGGGTGCAGAGCCGGAGCACACTAAGGGCTGGATAGGTATAGTGTCCGAAATCACATGAGGTCTGGTATAGACCTGAGTATTCCCATGCAGTGGGAGCTGTCAGAGAGTTAGGAGCCAATTCGGGGAAGTGAGTTCTCAGGTATTTGAGAGGGACCAGTAGTAGGGATTCATGCTATGCAGGGTCAGGACTTCACTACATGTGTTTGTAGGTTCGGATGTGGCAGGGTACTCGGATGACAGGAGGTACATCACAGGTTGTGTGGTGGGTTGTCTTCAAGATTGATCTTGAAGAGGGATACAAACCAGGAAATAGATTAGACGGGGTACAGGTACAGGTACAGTGCAACTGTTTATCTCCAAGTGGGAGATTGTTAGGTTGTGGAGCTAAAAGCTTCACTGATGCAGACATGGAGGAGGTTGTAGGATGAGTTGCTGAGTGTCAGAAGTCTTTGGCGTTGGTCTGGCCAACCGACGTCGGCAGGTGGGAGACAGGATGCAACCGACGTCGGTCATTGATTGGCCGGCGTCGGCGACCCCCAGGCGGACAGGGACCGACGTCGGTCGCCTGTGTGGTTCGAATGCGAACTAATTATGGGCAGTTAGCTAATGAACCAAGTGTTTGCATACTTAGATCTATTTTTAGACTGAGAGCTGTAGATCTAATTATTGTAATTATATGTCTAATCATTGTTTGGATGAGATCTATATAATAGACTCATGGTTGTATTGGAAAAGCATTCTAGTTTGAGTTGAGCAAAGTTTGCTCCTTCTGTGTGTGAAGTGAGCAAGGGTGTTCCTCCTAGTTCCCTATCAGTGCCAAGCTTGGTACTGGTTGGAGAATCATAAGGACTTGGTGAGGCAAGGACAAGGGTTCTTCAGGGTGTAGAGTGATCTACATGGTAAGTAAGATCGTTGATCTGCAGGTGTATGTGTGTGCAAGGTCAAGGTTCACAGGGGAGCAGAACCGTGTTTGATTTGCAGGTGTGCAGGATCATATAGACAGCAACACAATAGGGAGCAGTATCAGGCAGGATCTACTTGGAGTACAGGTGTGTACTCAGATAGAGCAAAGAGGAAGGCAAGGGAGTTCCTTCCATAAGTATGGTCTGTTGAAGTGCAGGTTATTGTAGGTTCATGGGAGATCTACTTGAAGTACCTTGAGTACTTGTGGAGTACGTGGAGTACTTGTGGAGTGCGTGTAGCACTTGTGGTGTGCGTGGAGCACAGGAGGTGAACACCAACTCTGTATTTTGAGTTGGGTGTTGGGACCTGAGAGGGAGAGCTTTGGGGAGAAGATTTACTTTTCACTTGAGGTGTGGGAAACCTCTGTAAGGTGGTGGAGAAGAAGTGGCATCTTCTTTATTGTATTCTTTTCTGTATAAAGTGTTAATACAATTTGTGTATTGTCTCTCATATCATGTGTTATTCTGAATTCTAGTTACTTGGTGAATCTGGTTAATTTCCGCATATTAAGTTGCTTGGTTTGGTAATCATATTATGCTCTTTTGGTGGAGCAAGATCCTGACATGTGGTTTTATAGATACATGAAACCATTTGGACCCATGTTTTTTTGGTAGTAACACACTCAAACTTAGCCAAAATACCTTTTTTTAATCTTCCTTAGTTGTTAGGATTTATTTTTAGAGATTTTTATTGGCATATAAAGTGACATTTTATGGATAAACAATAACATATAAATTATGTTTTTCCACTACAATATCTAGTTGTGAGACGTGTTTAACTTGCATATTAATATGATCTACATGTTTTTCAAGTTGATATGATTTATCCTTTACATTTTTTTTCCAACAATACACATATAACATCCGTCAAGTTATGTTCATGGTTTTGGATGAGATCTTTCATTTCATCAAGTTTATTTTTAACCATATAAGGTTCATATTATTCATCATAATCATCATTGAAATCCATGTTATTCTACAAATAATATGAATTTAGATAATATCAACGGCTTTATATTATTTCTGTAGGCTTGGAACTATACAAGTATTTTTATGAAAATGATTTTTCATGCAACCTAATTTCTTATCTTTTTGTCAACTAGTTATTATACTAGTTTTGTTCCTTAAGATGTGTACCTATAAAATTATTAATCATTTCATTTGTTTGCTCTAGTTGATACCCTATATGTTTGTTGAACATTGTTTTCAAACCTTTTTGACTATTTTTTGTTGTATTAAATTTTTACATGGTATAAAATCTCTAAATATATATCACCAGAAATTCCACTAAGGTGAAAACCAAACTAGTGGGGGATATGATTGTTATTTTATTTGGTTTGATAAATATGAAATATATGTAATTAAAACCCCATGATAAATATGGGATGTACATTGACTAAAGTAAATATCTTTTGATTAAAATGCACAACACACATTGTGTTCTTAGGGTGTAATAAATTGTTTTGTTATTGGAGATGTTATCAAATATTATATTAATCTATCTGTAACTATTTTACAATAATATTAAAAACATGTTTAACCATTCAATCAAAATTAATATTGAAATATTATATTATAAGGTTCTATAATATATTATAATTTAATGAATAAAATTGTAAAATCATTACAAATTAACATTAAATATTCCAAATAAACTTAAAAGTTCATATGGGATTTTTTTCCCCTTTAAACTTCTTAAATGACATTTTTTTTCAAAGTGTAATTTAGGAATATAAACTATCTAATATTTTTTATACTATATAGTTAGTATGATGAATGCACAATATTTTATATTTTAAATAGGAAAGTTTGAAGCATGCACAATAAAAACATTTTTATGTAAACATTTTATGGATAAGTATTACACTCATAATGTGAACCTAAAAATGAGGAGGTTATATTCATTGTGTTACTTTAGAATTCATAGGGTATTGTTATTTTATTTAAATATTAAAATTTGTAATTTAAAATTATGAGATAAAAAATGGTTTATTTTAACAAAGATTTATAAAAAAAATTTGTTTGAATTTAATTTAATGTCCAAAATATATGTTCTTATGACTCTTTTTATTATCACAATTTAATATATGCTATCACTTTATATTAAATTTAAAGAATATTAAATTATAAATGCTTATAACCAGATAAGGTTACTCCATGTAGTTATAGGTTTTAAAAAATAATTTTAAGTTCAAGATATATGTTAATACAAAAGATATTAATTAGATTAAATAGGAAAAAAAAAATAACCAAAGAGGAAGGGTATATAGTTAGGCTTCAAGTTGTCATGAAAATTCATAATACAATGGATAATTGTATCTAGATTTTAATCCCTTATTTATAATGGTTTGATTTTGAATTCAAAATTACACCTTGAAATATAATTAAATATGGTTCTAATTAATATATTTATTGCCTAGATCATATATAAATATTGAAATAATAGAACAAATTGAAGCAATATTACCTTGACAAATTATCAAGCCACAAGGTTGATATGAAATTCGACAAGTAGGGAAATCATCAAAAGAGAAAAATCCCACAAACTTATTAGAAGACTTGAAAAAAATTCAAATCCAAGTATATAGAAAGAACAAGCCTTTAGAGAGAGAGAGATAGATAATAATGGTTTTAAGCCAAAATAACATTATAATAATGCAAGAGCAAGTCAAGAAGTGACTAGATTAAAAGATAAGATGAGATGAATATTTAAACAGAGAAAGATAAGGGATGAGGGAGTTAAAAGAATCTGATCATGACCTTATAAAGCCTCTTTGGCATGTGCCACATGTTCTATTCCGAAAGATATTTGGGGGAAGTGTGTGATATGTTCTGGAAAGTTACTTGTGCAAGAAATTACCAAATCCAACAAGTGGATAAGAGAGGTGAGAGACACCTCATATATTTGAGATAAAATGAATTTATAATAATAATAAATACACACCAAAAATAGACTTAGGATAAGCCCAAAAATCTTAAATGAACTTAAATAGGGTTAATCTCCAACATTGATACATAAAAATACATGAAATTTTATTGAACAACCAAAAGTTAAGTACATGCCATTAAATATAAGAAATATTGATTATCATGGTGTTTTAAGGATTATTACCATGCATAAGGTTGTTGAACCTCAATTATAGTGGCTAAAGAAAATATTATTCATGGAAAATAATATAGGGGTGTATGCAAGACACACTAATTTTTAATTGAGAAATTTTTCAATCCTTAGGAAGATATGTTATGTATGATATGTGAATTCTACACTCCTTAAAAATATATTCTTTGTATGGTATGTGAATTATGCATAGAGGATGATGCACAATTCATGGTATAAATAAGTCAAAATTTTCAGTAGTAGGTTTTAAATTTTAAAAAAATGGATCAAAATAAATGAAAATACAAAAAGTGTTAAACATTAAAAGAATGATTATGTAGATGGGTGGGATCAAGTCTAGATAAAAAATATTTTGTAAATATACATAGATAGTTGGTATAAAATATAAAAGTGGATAGATTGCATCTAAGCCAACACTAGGTGGAAAATGCCAAGGGGGTATGGGAAACATATAAATAATATCCTAAACATCTCCCTTTTTAGGATCTTGGAATATCACAAATTTGATCCATTTATATTTTATTACATTTTTTTCAAGTGACAAGTAAAGTGAAAAATGTGTTCATGATTTTTAAGGATTTTTAGTCTTGGAAGGCTTATGTTTTTATATATATGACTTTTTAGCTCACATGTATAAGAGAATTGGTGGAATGGAGCTCATATACATGGATTATGTACATTTTTTATTAATAGTATTTTATTAATACAAAGGAAATATTGTTTAAAATGGAGGTGTTTTGTACTTAGTTATTTTTTATGGTTTGAATGAGTTTTTCTTAGGCCATGATTTCTATCTTCATATTATTTTATATATCAATGGGATTATTAGTTTTCTCTTGCTACACCATGGGTTAAATATTAATTATTTTTCTTAAGTGATATGATAATGTCTAAATGTGAGGATTTTTTAATTTATTTTGCATGATATATGCTATGTAGGGATAAGTAAGATATAAAAAAATAAAAACATTTTAATTTCATTGTTGTAACCTTATCTATATAGAGTGTAGAGATTGGGATAGTATGTTTTGAGAGTTTCCATATGAGAAAATTAATATTATTTCAAAACCCTAGCTATGGATGGCTAAGCTTTTATTTGGAAAAAAGGATAGGCTTGGAAGAAATATAAGATAGGTTCAATTAGCATAAAAAAAGGGAATATTTAAAAATATTTGGTAAGGGAAGAGAAACTATGAATTTTGGACCTCATGGAGAAGGGAAAACTAAATCATCTAAATGTCATGAAGAGACACACAACACAAGGAGGAAACATTATTAGTTTATGATGAGTCTCACTCTATTGAGGAAGATTTGGTGACAAATAAATATTCCCTAGGTAAAGAGTCAATTTTTTATGAAGGTTATGAATCTTAAATGATTTTTCTTAAATTAACTAAATAGGGTATGGAATTTTGTTAGCTACCATAAGACATACACCCATAATACAATAAAATAGTATAAATGGATGAAATATTTAAATAAAAATCATACAAAAAATTACCAATGTAACATGAATACCTATTTACATAAAAAGGCTCTAGCATAAATTGCTAATATAATAATAACTCTCTTGTATAGTGAATTCATCAATCACTAACTCTTTATGCTCTCATTTAAATAATAAAGGGGATAATTATAGGGTTTGGAGAGTATTAAATGTTGTCACTTATATTTTCACCCTTTAAGGAGATGGAAAATCTCTCCTCATCCAAGTGGCACAACGAAAACACCTCTAGGCTTGAGGGTAGCCTAAGGATGAGGCAAATCTCTAGATAGGGTTAGCTCCCTTGATGTACCACTTTGGATTATAAATACACTTAAATATTAGGGTTGAAAAGGGAGAGAGATAACTAAAAATAAACTAAACTAAAGGAGATGATAGACCAAATAGATTTAAGACTTCCAACCATATGCATGTTACATTTGAAATCAAGGGACAAATTAAATATACACTTCTCCAATCTGCATCTTCACACATCAATGTTACATTATGAGGTTATAGATGAATGTGAAAATATAGGAGGAATATAAAAGAGGACTTTAATAGAACTAATGAAAATACTAACTCACTCAATCCTTGAAATTTCCTATAACACTTCAGATCCTTACAAGAAGAATCTTTCCATCTACAAATAGATGATATAATGAAATAATAATGCTAAGTAAATAAGAGTTATCACTTATGAAAAATCAAACATTCCAAATGAACACACTAAGAATAGTAATAGAAGAGGTAAAAATCAGTATTATTATTGATCAAAATGTATACAATGAGTAGGGCTTTGCCATACTTAAGTGGAGCATAAGATACAATGGCCAAAATGGCTAGTTCTTATAAAACTTGAGAGAGAGAGGAGAAGAAAAAAGTACAATGGTCACAAGGAAACTTTTAAAGATGATAAAATAAGTTACTTGTGTATTGTAAGAGGATATTGGGTGAAAAATGCAATTTCAAGGAGCCCAAGTGTCCATCCAAGTCATCAAACTCTTGTAAAGTGGCATAAAACTCTTTGTGTTGGCTCATAAAAACTACCTTCATGATTGGCTAGATTTGAATGCCTCATAACTTATTAGTAATAGGTTAAATAATTGTAATTAAATGGACGGATTTCATACATTCCTCTCCATGAATTGGTTGTAGTCCTAGTCATCTGGAATCATCCCAAAATGAGCTATCATCATCTTTTGACAAGAAAACTTCTCTTCAATGCACCCTGCACACTTGTCCTCAAAGTTGGCTTCAATTTTCCTTGAAAATACATGTGAGGAAGTTAATTAAACCTATAAATACCCTTAATGGCCTTAGAATCATTATACACACTTTAAATCACTTTCACTTAGATTTTTCACACTTCTCACTAACTTGTCCAATATTCTAGTTTTGACTGGCTGAGATGAGATCTCTAATTGATGAAATTAGGATTTATTATGAGGAATTATATGAACATGGGGATTTATTAAAAGTATTAATATTTCACCCAAAAAAATTTCATCCTCAGAATCCTCCTAAAACCCATACAACATAAAAAATAGTAAATAATACCCTATTTAGCACCCCATCTGTATAAGTCTGTACAAAAAAAATACATTGGGAGTATCTTTAAGGAGTCCTATAAAATTTAAAATATTTTTCACGGTTAAAATGTGCCATTATAAATCATCTCTAGCTTCATTTCTCTAGACTTTTCCTTAATTAGGGTTTCCAAGGGTTTTTGACAGTTTTGACTCTTAAGGTTGTTTCATAAAGGTCTGAAGTCCAATTATCAAAATATTTTAAAAAAATAATATTTAAATACCTATTATAACATCATTTAACTTATTTTTTTCCCATTCAAATCATCAAGAAAAATATGAGTATTCAAAATTCTCGCATCGAGTTCCTCCATTCCAACAAGCCTGAATGACCTTAAAGCCCAAAATTGACATTTTCATGATTAATTTTATATACCAATGGATCAAAAAAATATAATATTTTATAATAAAAATTCTCAAATTAATTTAAATTCTTGATTCATGTGGAAAGTGAAGGTGATCATCCATTTGGGGTCTATGCCAAAACCTTGCCCTTAAGCCTGATCGTAGCTTTAGAGCTCATAATGACTTTTGATGGTTTTATTTTCCTATAAATATATAAAAAACAAATATAATAATCCCATTAAATTTTTAAAATATTATATAAGTCATATAAAATACTAGAAATGAAGATGACTTCCTCATCTAGCACTAGGTTCCACCATTCCTTAGTCCTAACTGTAACCTTTATGATTTGGACCATTCCATTGATATTCACCCTTTATATTTTGGTTATTAATATTTTAATATGAATTTTATAACACAAAACACATATCCTAAAGTTTTAAATAACTTTTGATGAGTTTTATCACCTCTTTTCTTCAACCTACTAGGTTTGTGTATAAGGTGAAGTACCCCTTTTCTAAGACAAAAGGGGGTACTTATCTTATTTTCTCAAACCAAATGAGTATTTTAGAGATTTTTTAATTCTTAAATACCATATACATAAATTTTTATATGTATATATCCTTCAAAATTTTGAAAGTCTGAGACATACTTGTTAGAAAAAAGGACTATGAAGGGTTCTTTCAAAATGACTGTATACTAGTAGTTTGAATAACCTTTCTTTGATTTATTTGTAATTAAAAAATCCTATATATGTGGTCATAATCATGATGTGTGTTTTATATTATTTATTCTCCACTTTGACCCCTCAAGCACCCTCCATACTCATGAATTCTCAAGACTGTGTTTTGTCATGATTGTGTCCTACTTTTAGGGAAGATACCTATAAGTGTGTGTATGTATTAGGCCTATATCATAATGCATAAAGAATATTATTGAAAATATGAGGTCATATAAAAATTTATTATAACTTATTTACCCTGATATCAGTCAATACAACACTTAAATGCTATATCTATCTCACTGTCTGCTCACAATCACTTCCAACTGGATGCGAGGGAATCTTTAAGGCCCTGAAGGTGTTATTAATCTATAAAAACTATGTTATATAAGTAAATTAAACACTATAAGGTGATAATAAAAAATATATGGGTTATAAAAATCATTCTTATATTGAAACTTTAGGCCTAAACTTGGGCCATGGACTATTTACACTTATAGTCAACTGTGTGTGAAAGTTTCCAAGAGAAAGGACACTTGTGTCTATAGGGGCTAAAAAGTGTATATCATTTTCTCAAGTGATATATAGGTCATTAATGTAATTTTATATTTATTTTAAACTTTAAATAACCATACCAATCATAACACATCCCTTACATTACCTTTTCCCAACTCATTGTCTTTGAAAGTTATCCATAGAGGTTGTAGGTGCATATTTTGTAATTAGACACCCGTGTAGGTGTGTACAAACGGTAAAACGCCCTATGTAATTTAATTTATATGATATATAGGTCATAATGTATATTTTAAAACATTTTTAAACACTCATACAAGTGTCAAAATCTATTTGAAACCTTCGGTGAAAAAGAGGTCTTATTTGGATCAAAATCTTGTAGACAATATTGAAGTAATTTAGTGTCTTTTAGGCAATTTTAGGACCCCAAATGATCATCTTCCACTCACCATATTCCCCTTAAACCTTGAAAATATTTTGTATATATTATAATATTAAATAAAATGGCATGTATATGATTAATATGAAAAAAAAAAATTTTTTATAGGATCTCAACAAAACTTGAAAGATCTTTGTTTTGCTCCTTTTGGGACAACAATCATGAACATAGTCATATCATCTTTTGAAGTTACCTTCATCAAAAAATTTTAACCTATATTATAAAAAATATTTTCCATGATTTATATATCACATCAATACTTCAAAGGATATTGATCCACCTATTTCAAACCTTCTATATGGCTCCTTCTCACTGTTAAGGCCACCTGTGGATGCACATTCCCTATCTGCAGGTAGTAAAGATAGAAAGGTAGGTAATGAGTAGGTATATCATGTTTGATATAAAATTTAATGTTTCATAAATAATTCAAAAAACATTTTTAGCATTGAAAATGTTTTGAAATTTTTTTCAACATTTTCCTTCACACATGAAACCTCTATGAAGGAACTTGTAAGCATAAATTATTAGTTGGATGTAAGCAATGAATGCAAGTGGACAATTTGTATAATTTTTCCCTTATGAAAGACTTTAAATATTTCTTCAATTTTTAAAAGTAGTGAAAATAATTATTATGGTCTTATAACCAACTGTAAAACATAAATTTCAATGTGATTTCCTTCTTTTAAAGCAATTGTACCTAAGCATTTTCATGGTAGACTAACTAACAGGTTACACATGACTATAACTCATAGAAATTTTTCTTAGAAAATGATATTGGAAGGTGAGGGGAGGTAAATATAACTTTGGAAACATGAGAATTAACCTATCATAACACCCTAGAACCATTTTCAATCATGAAAACATAAAACATGGTGAAAATTTTCCAATAACATAGAATGGGACCAGTCTACAAACTTGAGGTGATTGGCTCTTCAAATAGACTAAAAAATTGAAGAAAATAATGTGGAAAATTATATAAGGAATATTAAATATTATATAATCAACCTCAGTAATTGGTTGTTAAAACTTTACCAAACAAGAGAAAAACCTATAGGGTACATAGATTAACAAGTAGATTTGAAAGGTTAACTTCTTAGGAATGATTCATAAATATTCGACCATGATTAATCTATAACCAAACATAAAATTAAATATGTATAAGTTTATAATACACAACCAAGATAATTTTTCCTAAAACCTCTTGTGCTAACTGTACTAAGTACAAACCTATAGGTCACTTCTGCTTGCCAAAAATGGTGAAAAAGGAGTAGAATAGTTTTGGGCCAAAAATGACACTTACAAAGCAAAAAAAACATTATTATAAGTGTGGGGAAGGTGAAAGGACATTAAATGATATTTTTCCATCGGCCACACTTCCTCATGAGCCGTAAAAGTGCCATTTTCTTCTTCTTTCTAAAAAAACTACCTTTTCTTCTGATGAACCTACCATGTTTTAGTTATGTCATTTAATTAAGACTTCTATAGACACATGGGATGTTACATCACATTTTTTAAACCTTTATACTTCCCCATAAATCTATATAAGTCATTAAATGTACCCTTTTAAACCTCAAAATGACCCAAAATGACTAAAATGACTAAGGATAAAGCCTGGTACAACATTAAATGACATTAATTAGCCTATAAAACCAATTTTGACATATGTATTAGGCCCCTATAACACCTAAAGGTTAATTTTTTACTTATATGTGCCCCAATTTGACTTAAAAGTCAAATTTGGTCAATAATTTGGTGACTCATAGAGGTAGTATGCCTGCTATACTAACTAGGCCAATAGACTTACCAGTCCATTAGGCTTAGGAGTCATCTAAAGTCTAAGAAAAATAAGGATATGTTTGACCATTGACTACAAGATTGACCAAGACAAGACAACTAAATGACTACCTCAACCACACAAATCAAAGGACACACACAACATAAAGCAAACAAGATAACAAGACACACTTTTGTGCTCAAGAGACTTATAGGAAAAATAGGAAGAAAAAAATATATACAACCTAAAAACTAATATACATCCCTTTATAGGATCAAAAATAAAGTTTCTTGCATCTCCTTCCTAGTGAGATAAATCATGGTGCTAAACATGATGCTCTCTGGATTGAACACTTGATGGATCAGACCTATTTCTTGGCACTTCAATTTCCATTATTTCAAGTGGAGAATCTTCAAATAGGTATCCAATGTAAAAGTATTCCTATTAGCTTTGGACACACACCTCATATTATTGCCTACTCCTCATCACATGATCAACTTTCATCTTCTTTGTAATAATGGTTTCATAAGGAATGATCTCTTATTCCTTGAAATTTTGAGGCCAATATAAATTCAACTTGACCTCCAAAGGCTGATGGGGACTTTTCTATTTCTCATCTTAACATGTTGGACAATGTCATCTTGTTCATCCACACTTGTAATCTTCTCTAATGACATAGTAAACCCCTTAAGAGACTCAAATTCATTACAAATGTCTTCAAACTACTAACACAAGTCCTCATCTTCTTTTTGATCATCACTATGAAGGGGAAAAACAAGATGAGCTACTTCATCCTGTAAAATTTAAAAATACTTCATCCAAGATTTCCTCTTCAACACAAGTAAGGCATTCTTTATCATCAACCAAGTAAGAAGATTCAAAATAAGGACTTACCTCTTCTTCAACACTTAGGACCTCTTGAGGGTTATCAACTTGTATTTGAGCTATCATAATCTAGTATTTATTATGAAGGGATACAACATCTTCCATCTCCTTCTCATTTTTGGTGATGCCAAGACTAGGCATCTTGAAATCTGGTGACCTAGGTTAATGAGGCTACCAAGGATCTGTATTTTATTCACGTAAGAATTCTAAAATTTCCAAAACTAGCCACTCTTTATTAGGTTCCCATACCCTAGGTCCATAAATTCAAAGAGTCATGGGATGAGGAAAAGAGGAACTAGATGGTGTAGGTGGAAAATGGGGCTCAAAATTATATTGAGTATGCATAGTAAAGGATTCTTTTGGGATCTCTTAAGGAAGGGGAGGCAGACCTTGAGCTAAGATGGCTTGGTTATTTTCATTTGACTTGATAATCACTTCATTAAAATCTAATTCAACTTGGGAAATCTCTTGAGGGAGGTTATATGGGGTGTGTTTAGGTATATAATCTTCTTTTGGGTCTAAACCTTCCATCACACTTTGACTTAACAACTTCATCCTTAACTCCAACTCTTCAAATTGCTTGGCTAGGTTTTCTTGGAAAATTATTTCTTTAATTTCATAGGCATCATCATGAGGATAAGGAATATAAGAGGGCTGGCATGGAATATAAGGGGTATTTTCTTGAGGAAGGGTGGGAGGGACTTGCAAAGGATCAAATTCATTCTCAGCCTCACACTCCTTAACAATGCTTTTATCCTCTTTCTTTCCCCATGATTCTACTATCTTAATCTAGCTTAGGATGTTAGGATTATAAGTATATTTTTGAGGTGGTGGGGATGCAATGTGAGAGGGAAATGAGGGATTGAATTCCAATTCCTTTGCTACCAATATAGACTACTGCATATGCATATTATCTAACTCAATTCGCCTATTAATATTAGCTTAAAAAACAAGGCTTCTCCTTTCAAGTCTTTCTTCCAATTGGTTGAGAGAAGGATGAATTTGATATACTTGATTGGGCTCATGAGTAGGGATAAAATATGACTGATAGGAAACTTGGGGAAGTGGATATGAAGGCTGATAGGTTTGTTGAGTTTGCCTTTCATGAACTCTTGGCCTATCCTCTAAGGAAGAAACTAGGCCACTCACATCAAGCATCTCACTTATGAGCCTTTGCCAATTATCTCTCTTAATAGGTACCCACTCTCTTTTGACCAACTATAATTGTTATCTCACCCTATGAATAAGATGACTATGAATCTCTAGACCACATCTCCTTTGAGTATCAAGATCCAACATGTACCTTTCATAGCCCAAAACTGTTTGCTTGAAGGTAGAAATGGATTGACTTGAGAAATGGCTAGGTTGACTAGGTGGATCAAGACATTGAGAAGATTGGCTATAGGATTTATATACTTCAAGAATGGGATAATACACTTCATGGTAGGCCTGATTAATAACTTGCTCATATTGATAGGGAATGACACAAGCTTGAAATATCTCACCAACTTGTGTAAAATAGTGTTCAACACCAAAATTAGCTATGAAAATTCATTGAAAGAAGGAACACAAAGGAAAATGTTACCAAAAATATTCAAAGGATAACTTGGGCTACTTAACCAACTGATATATCTTCAAAGTCACCATTGATGCTTTGATAGATGTCTCCATAGGTTGATTATTGAGAGATAACATGAAAAATCTCTTAACCTCTTGGACCAAGAATCCCAACAAGCATGCCAAAAACTATTGTCACTTATATTTTAACCCTTTAAGTAGATGGAAAATATCTCTTCATCCAAGGCATAATAGAAACACCTCTAGGCTTGTGGGTAGCCTAAAGATGAGGTGAATCTCTAGATAGGGCTAGCTCCCTTGATGTACCACTTTGGATTGCAACTACACTTAACTTTTGGGGGTGAAAAGGGAGAGAGATAACTGAAAATAAACTAACCTAAGGTAGATGAGAAAACAAATATATTGATGACATCCAACCATATGCATGTTGCACTTGAAATCAAGGGACAAACTAAACATACACTTCTTCAATCTGCATCTTTTCACATCAATGTTACATTATGAGGTTATGGATGAATGTGCAAAGCTAGGAGGAATAGATAAGAGGCATTGAATGGCACTAATTAAAATAATAACTCACTTAATCTTTGAAATTTCCTAGATCACTTCACATGCCCTACAAGAAGAAGCTTTCCAACTATAAATAGACGATAGAATGAAATAATCATGCTAAGTAAACAAGAGTGATCACTTATGCAAAATCAAAAATTTTAGATGAACACACTAAGAATAGTCATGGAATAGGTAACAATCAGTAGTATTATTTATCAAAATTTATAAAAATGAGTATGGCTTTCCCATACTTAGGTGGATCATAAGATGCAATGCTCAAAATTGCTAGTTCTTATAAAACTTGAGAGAGAGAGAGGAGAAGATAGAAGTCCAAGGGTCACAAAGACACTTGTAAATATGATAAAATTAGTTAATTTTTCATGATAAGATGATATGGGATGAACCATGTAAGGTTAGGGAGCCCAAGTATCCATCCAAGTCATCAAACTCTTGCAAAGTGGCATGAAGCTCCATATGTTGGCTTAGAAAAATTGCCTTCATGATTGGTCCTATTTGAACGCCTCAAAAATGATTAGGAATATTTAAAATTATTTTAATTAAAGGGATGGATTTAAAAAATTCATCTCCATTAATTAGTTACAAGTTTGGTCATTTAAAATCATCCCAAAATGAGCTATCATCATCTGCTATTAAGAAAACTCCTCTTCCATGCACCCTGCACACTTGGCATAAAATTTGGATTAATTTTTACATGAAAATGCATGTAATAAATTTAATGACACCAATCAAGACCCTAAATTGCCTTAAAAACATTAGGAACACCTTAAAATCACTTTCACTTAGAGTTTTCACACTTCTCACTATCTTGTCCAATATGCCAGTTTTGGCTGGCTGAGATGAGATATCCATTTAAGGAACTTAGTATTTTTTATGTGGAAATAAATTAATTTATGGATTTATAAAAATTCTTAATATTTATCTCAAATTTAGTTTCATCATCATAATCCTCCTAGGACCCACACAACACAAAAAATGGTCTAAATACCATGTTTCTCACCCCATCGTTACAAGTCCGTATAACCAAAATACATGGGGAGTATATTTAAGAGTAATATACAAGTTATAATAGTTTTAATGGTTAAAATATTACATTATAATGTGTCTCTAGCTTCATTTCTCTAGAATGGCCCTTAATCAAGGTTTACAAGGGTTTCTTACAGTTATTGACTCTTAAGGTTGTTTCATAAAGGTCTGACGTCCAATTCTCAAACTAATTAAACAAATTCACATTTCAAGAAATCTTATAAAATACTTTAAGTTATTTTTTTCCATGCAAATCATCAAGAAATATATGATTATTCAAACTTCTTCTATCAAGCTCCTTCCTCCATTCTAATAAGCTTGAATGATCTTAAAGCCCAAAATTGATGTTTTCATGATTTATTATATATACCAATGGATCAAAAACATATAATATTATCACCTAAACATTATAAAATTAATTTTAATTATCACTTCAATTGGAAAGTGAAGGTGATCATCCATTTGGGTTTATGCCAAAACCTTGCCCTTAAGCTTGACTACACTTTAGAGATCAAAATGACTTTTGGTCATTTTATTTACCTCCATATAGCTAAAAAACACCTATATTAATATCTTACACATCTTAAAATAGTATATAATTCATATCAAATACTATAAATGAATATGACTTCCTCATCTAGCACTAGGTTTCACCATTCCTCATAGCCCTGATTGCAACCCTTATGGTTTGGACCATTCCATTAAAACTAACCCTTTATAGTTTGGTTATTCATGTTTTAATATGAAATTTTCAACTCAAAATACATCTCATCAAGTTTTAAACAACTTATGATGAGTCTTATCACCTCTTTTATTCAACCTATTAGGTTTGTGCATGAGGTGAAGTACCCCCTATTTGAGATAAAATAGGGGCTACTTACCCTATTTTCTTAGAACATATGACTATTTTAGATTATTATTTAAGTGTTTTAAACCATATCCATAATTTTTATCCCTTGGTTATATGTATATTCCCTTCAAAAGTGTGAAAGTATAAGACAAACTTGTTAGAAAAAAGGATTGTGCAGGGTTCTTTCAAAATGACCGTATACTAGTTATTTGAAGACCATTTATATATTTTATTTATACTTATAAAATACTATATATGTGGTAATAATAATTATTTGTTTGTTATAGTATTTATTATCCACTTTGACCCCTCAAGCACCCTTTATACTCATGAATTCTCAAGATTGAGTTTTGTCATGATTATGTCTTGCTTCTAGGGAAGATACCTGTAAGTGTGTGTATTATTAGGCATAGATCCAAATGCATGAAGAATATTATTAAAATTTTGAGGTCATATAACAATTTCCTAGACCATATTTACATTTATATTATTCAATAAAACACTTAAATTCCATATCTATCTCATTGTCTGCTCACAGTCACTTCTAGCTGACTGTGAGGGAATCTTTAGGGTCTTATAGGTGTTATTCACCTATGAAACCTATGTTATATAAGTCTTGAAGAGCCTATGAGGTGATAAAAAACAATATATTATTTCTTAAAATCATTATCTTATTGAATATTTATGCCTAGACTTGGGTCATAGACTATTTACACTTATAGTCAACTATATGTGAAAGTTTCTAAGATAAAGGATAGTTGTAGGTGTCTATATTGGCTAAAAAGTGTATATAATTTTTTGAAGTGATCTCTAGTTCATGAATGTCATTTTATATTTATTTTAAACTTTAACTTACCCTACCAATCCTAACACATCCCTTACATCACATTTTTCCAACTCACTATCTTTCACAGTTATCTATAGTGGCTATAGGTGTATATTTTGTAATTAGACACCCCTATAGGTGTGTACAGAAGGTAAAAAAACCCTATTTAATTTAATTTAGATGATATATAAGTACTAATTTATATTTTAAACCATTTTAAAACACTCATACAAGTATTAAAATCTAGTTGAAACCTTGGGTGAAAAAGGGGTCTCATATGGATCATAATTTTGTAGATAATATTGAAGTAATTTAGTGTTTTTTAGGACCAAAAATGATCATCTTCCACTCACCCTATAAACCTTAAACCTTTCACATTCATTTTATATACTAGATTATTCAATATGGTGTTATGTATATTTATAAAAGTAAAATTCAAATTTTTTATAGGTTCTCAACAAAACCTCAAAGATCTCTACTTTGCTCCTTTTGGGACAACAATCGTGAACATAGTCATATCAACTTTTGAAGTGACCTTCAACCTAATTTGATAACCTATCTTATCAAAAAGGATCAGCCGTGATTTATATATCACATAAAGACTTCAAGTTAGATTGATCCACCTATTTCAAACATTCTATATGGATCCTTCTCATGGTTAAGGCCACCTATAGATGCGCATTTCTTGTTTGTAGGCAGTAATGATGGAAAGGTAGATAATGAACAAGAATATCATATTTTTTATCAACTTTAAGGTATCCTCAATACTTAAAAATAAATTATTAGTATTTAAAATGGTTTTAAGCAATTTTCAACCTTTCCATTCACACATGAAACCTCTATGAAAGCACCTGTATGTGTAAACTTGAGTTGGATGCAGGCAATGAAGGCAAGTGGACAATGTGTATAGTTTATCCCTCATGAAATATTTGAAATATTTATTAAATTTTAAAAATGAGTGAAAATAATTATTATGGTATTGGAAACAACTATAAAACATACATTTCAACATGATTTCCTTCTTCTAAAGCAACTGTACCTAAGTATTTTCATGGCAAATTGACTGACAGGTTACACATGACTGCAAATTATAGAACATTTGATTTAAAAATGAGATTGTAAGGTGAAGGGAGGTAAATATCACTTTGGAAACATTATAATAAACTTATCACAAGACCCTGGAGCCATTTTCAAGCATGAAAATATATAACATGGTGAAAAACTACTAACAACATAGAATGGGAATAGTCTACAAAATTAAGGTTATTGGCTCTTCAAATTAACTCAAAACATTAAAAAAATCATTGATAAAATTAAATAATTAATATAAAATTATATGGAATCAACCTAAGTAATTATTTTGTATAGACTTTCCCAAACAAGAGAAAAACTTGTAGGGTACATAGATTAGCAAGTAGATTTGAAAGGTCAACTTCTTAGGAATGATTCATAAAGATCAAACCACCATTACTCTAAGAAAAAACATAAAATTTAATTTATCTTAGTGTATAATACACCCCCAAGATCATTTTTCTTAAAACCTCTTGTGTTGATCATACCAAGTACAAACATACAAGCCATTTCTACTTGCCAAGAAGGGTAGAAAAGGAGTAGAATGGTTTTGGTCCAAAAAACATTGGAATGAGTTTTTGGAATATTTAGGGACATTATATGAGATTTTTACATGTGGCACACTTTTCCATGAGTTGTATAAGTGCCATTTTATTCTTCTTTCTCAAAAAGGTACCTTTTTTTATGATGAACCTACCACTTTTTAGTTATGTTAGTTTCTTAAGACCTATAAGGATACATGGGATGTGACATCACATTTTTGAACCTTCACACTTCCTAATAAATCTATACAAGTCATTAAATGAACCCTTTTTGACCTCAAAATGACTAAAAGGACTAAAATGACTAAGGATGAAGCTTAGTACAACATTGAATGACATTAATTAGCCTATAAAACCCATTGTAACATATGTATTAGGCATCATAATAAAGAATAATTTTACCCTCTCCTTCTCAAGTCTGTTATTGATCCCCTAATATTTCTAAATATAAACCCCCTGATCCTTCTCATTCTTTGGCTGCAGAAGGGCTATGTGAGCTTAAGAAGAGGAAAGTTCCTCATCAAGATGTTTCTATGAAAAAAATTGGGAAAGAAAAAGACTAAAAAAATGGTGGGTGAAGAGCTTATGAATCTGGTTATGGATAAGGATAACCTAAAGGCCTAGGCGTCGGGGGATGTGGATGTGGATGAAGCATCTAGAACTAAACCTTAGAGTTTCACGAATAGAAAGATGAATATCAAGAGGTCAACTAGACTGGTAGGGGGAAAAACTCCTTTGGTGAAATTTGTTGATTATCCCTCTGATTTGAATCTGGGGGAGGAAGCGAGTATTTTAAAATTCAAACCCAGTTCAGACTAGTAGATTGACAAGGAGGGGAATAATCATTTTGAGGAGCTAAATAAATCCATATATGACTCAGTTAAGGAGGATTTTGACCACACTTATGAAGATAGTAGTTAGATTTAAAGGGAGCTATAAGAAGTACAAAATGGTTTGCATTCACTCTAGAACAAAATGAAAGTGTTGAAAATTGTCTACCTGAAGGTTGTTGATCATGTTACTTCCTCTGTGATGATTCTACAAGAGGCCCCATAAGAAGATAAGGATATTGAAAGGAAAATTGATAACAGGGAGGAGCTTCTCAATTTATATAAAGATCACTAGAAAGACTTGATTAAAAAGTAGTGATTTTGACATGTTTGTCTTCTAGTCTATTTTTGGTTTGCTATTTGGCTATCATCTATTTGTTGTTTGTCTACTATTAGTGGCCTTTGGCCTGTCCTGCTTCCCCTTGGACTTTTTGTACATGGTATCTATACCCTTTTTGTAGACTTATAATATCAAAAACATATATATTAGGACCCTATAACACCTAAAGGTCAATTTTTTACCTATAGGCTCCCCAATTTGACTTAAAAGTCAAATTTGGTCAACAATTAACTTGTAGAACAAATATTATTAAGATAGGAATTTAATAATAACAAAATAATTTAATCAAGTTAATAACTGGATTGATAATCTTATCTAATAATAGTTCATGGATAATTGTGTACCAATTAGTGATTATCCATGAATTATATTACAATGAATACTAAAAGTGCATCGTAAAACCATACAGTAATATATGAGTAATTAAATAAACTACCCCCACCTTAATATGTATTTTCATGAATAGAATGACATAAGAATAACTAAACTATTCCCCCTTTATGACTCATTCCTTCACTCCCAAAAGTTGTTTGAGCTATATAAATCAAGCCTTTAGTAAGGGTTCCATGAATATATTTGCAACCTGATCATTTGTTTAAAATAAATTAAGATAAATGACCTTATCCTATATTAATTTTTCAATATAATGAATATGGATATTAATGTATTTTATGAAATTATGCAACAATAGATTGTGAAAAATGTGGATATTACTTTTATTATTTCACCAAATTAGATATGGTTAGGTTTTTATAAATTTAAATAAAAAAATAAATCATTGAATAATAACTCACAGATAAGAAAAAAGATACACAATACTTAGCTTCTTTAGTAGACAGAATTATTAGTCCAATTTTTTCAAGAACAAGTCATAGGATCTTCCCCAAGATGATACATAGGGTTAACTTATAATCATATAAATCTCCTACCCAATCACTATTAGTGTAGCAAAAGTATGATGTGTTCCCAATACAAGTGTTAAAAAAAATTAAGACTTTTCTTCTTGACTTGTACTCAATCCCATAGTTAGTAGTACCACAAAGATACATTAGGATGCATTTTGTAGATTTCCAATGGCCTTCATGGGGGTCCTAACATTAGTGTGATACCAAGTTCATAGGAGATGAAATATCAAGATGAGTATGAGTCAAGTAAAAAATATTTCCATCCAATTTATTATAGAGTGTATCATCAAATAAAGGAGAAGAACACTTGGAAAATATATTGACTTTAAATACATAATAAGTCAGCCTAGATGTGTAATCTTTCATTTTGAAGAGGTTGAGTATGTCTTGAGAATATTTGGATTTATTAATAAATATTGATTTCTTATACTTTGAAATATGAATACCAAGGAAAATATGTATCAATCCTAAGTCAATCATCTCAAAATACTTCATTGTCTGAGCTTCCAGATCATGAATCTGATTATTGTAACTCATATGGTGTTTATTTCATCAACATATAGGACAAAAATCAATATTTTCCCACCTAGTTTATTGGTTTAGACTGTGGGGTAGAAGGGACTTAGTGTAAATCCAAATTTTATTAATATCATATTCATATCTTTATACCAAGATTGAGAAGAGTTTTTCAAACTGTACAATGACTTTTTCAGTATATACACAAGGATAGAGTTCTAACTAATTACACACCTATGAGGTTGAGAAATGTATATTTCTTCTTGACAGTATCCATGCAAGAATTCACTTTTGATGTCCATCTAATGGAATTAAAATCATTATGTTTTAGCCAAGGAGAGTAATATCCTAATGAAATTCATATTTTCAATTGGAGCAAAGGTTTCATGGTAATAATCACTTTCAAATTATGAAAAAACTTTTGCTACAAGTTGGGAATTTTATCTATCAATAAATACATTTGGTACATACTAGGTGTGTTACACAAACTTTCACCTCACTAGTTTTATTACTTACATAAGTGGAACAAAGTCCCAAGTTTTTTCATTCTTTAGTGAAGTGTTTTATTTTACCATAGTTATCTACCATTCAATATTCTTAGAAGATTGATGATAATATTTGGATCTTGTGTCATTTCCAAATGTGAAACACCATATGGATGTTTCAATCTCTCTATGCTAGGATCTCTTGGATCCCCTATCAAATATTTATCTGCATGGAAAATAATTTGAACCCATTTTGGTAGAGGTTATGTTGTTTATGCAAGTGTATTTTAAATGCTTTATAACACTAGTCAAGGTTTTGATTTCCCCCTTTGTGGCTCATTATATGAACCATAGTAAATATTAGAATGGGAGTCATTTAAATTATTTTTTCTTCGTAATAGACCAATGAATTTTTTTCCATATCAATAGAAGGTAATGGAGGAGGAGGATTAGGGATTTTTCATAAAATAACACATCCCATTGGTAAATCACTATAGTGGTTCCTATAAAAATAATTGATATGCATTCACATATTGAAATTAATCAACAAAGATACATGGATGGTCATTAATTTCTATTGATTTGTGATCTTTATCTAGAATGTGTGCCCATGAATTACATCTAAATACTCAAAAAAAAAAAAAAAAAACATTTGGCTTAAATCCAAACCATTTTTATTCAGGAGTCATTTTTTGTAGTGCATAATGGGGAGTGTGATTTTGGATGTAGGGTTCACAATCAATTTATTTATCCAAATATTATGGAGGTAAGTCTTTGTAATATACCATGGAATTCACTGTTTCCTTTAATGTGTAGTTTTTGCACTCAATGACACCATTTTGTTAAGGAGTGTAGGGTAAAATATTTTGAAATTGAATTCTTGCTTATTTAACATCCTACAAAAAATTAGCAAACAAAAACCTAGCAGTAAATAATGTAGTGACAAAAAAGTAGTATGACAAAACATCACAAGGACAAAATGTAGCTAGGAAAAGATGTAGCGATATTGGTAATGTCATGAAGACAACACAAATTTCAACTAAAGGTCCAAACTCATAAAATCATATTTTTCTCTATTATTTTTCTTGTAGATTTGGTTCATTACTTTTCCACCATGAAATGTTAACTACTATCACCAAAATGAACTAGACAATGAATAAATAATGTGATAATCACTAAAATGTCCCAATTATGCTCTTCATGACATTTTTATGACATTACCAATACTGCTACATTTTTCCTTGCTATGTTTTGTACTCATGACATTTTTTTCATACTGCATTCTTGTCATACTATGTTTTTACTACTATGTTATTTATCGCTATGTTTTTGTCTGCTACATTATCACATGGAGCCGCTTATTCATAAAATCTAATCATCTATTTTTTTAAAAATTATCCTCTAATATCTATTATGAGAAGATTAATTTTTATATTTAATTAGTATTTAAGAAGTGATTTGAAAAAAATTAAGTGCTCAAAGACTTTGATTTTATTTTGAATAAATTAGACCCAAGTTATATGAGAGAAATAATCAATGAATGTTAGTACGTATGTATGTTTCTAAAAATAAACATTGGGGGAGAGTATAATACTAGTCTAAACTAGATTTAATTTTTTACTTTCCCTCAATTATTTTTGTTTGGGAAATGGATCCCTATGTTGTTTTCCAAGTGCATAACTTGGAAAAATTCCATCATTGAAATAAAATTGTGAAAAAACAATAACCATGTGATACTTACTAAGTTCCTACAAATAAAAATAGTTGAGATGACTAAAATTCTCATGTTAATTTTTACTCAAGTCATTACCATGTGAAATCATTACTTACAATGTTTGCATGAACACAATTTTTCAAGTTTGTACAATTGTGCTTGATGATCAACCTTTTTAGTGAGTAACATAGGATATTGGTATTTGATATTACTAATGAAAAAAAAATTAGGTGTAAATTTAATGGTTTTATTCAACTTAGTTTATAATATGATATATGGTGAGCTTGTGCAGGTTGCAGCTAGGGTTCCCAATGAAATTACACCTCACCACATAGCCATCATAGAACTCAATAGATTAATCAAATAATTTAATTTATAATAATAGGGTTATATGATATTTTTATATTCATGGATATACATAGGGTATTTCATCTCCCTTACATCATGGAGTTCTCATTACTCTTTTCTACACTTAGGTGATAATCCTGCTAGGATTTCTTAGCTCTCTCACTCCCCCACTTAACTATACATTTTTTTAGAGTTTTGATTCAAGATTTGATCTCCTTCAACCATAAAAAAAACATCATAAAATTTTGGTTCAAATATTTCATTTATATCCATGCTTGTTGTGTGGGTTAAGGATTATACATCTACCAATGAGTAGGCTCGATGGGAACTATATGCCTATATTAAAGATAGGTTGTAACATAGAATACCTCAATATTTTGGTTATAACATTAGTTATATCAGATATTACATTTTATATCTTTTTTCCTTTATATTCATGTTGTTATTTGTACCATAATTTTCTAAAAATACCATGTTTTGATCATGTCTAATTGTTGACATCTAGCTATCTCTATTTTTTTTATTTATGTGCTTTGGTGCCTTGAGCCTTGTTGTAATTATATCAGTCAATTAGTGCTTATTTCTTTGTGTTTTTATCATTTTAATTGATTCCTTTAAATTTTAAATTACTCATCTTACTCTTTTTTCCATTAGTGTACATCTATCAAGTGTCTCCACCCTCTACTACATGATTTATTCAGTGCCTAGTTTTTCCTTTACTCCATACACATTTGCATGCTTACCTTTGCACTTCAAAACTTGAAGGATTTTTGATTCACCTAGGGTTATCATACATCATACTCCATAGATAAGTTTAAATTTAATTCCCTAATCACATGTGGGATAGATTTATGGAATCACTCTTTAGGTTTACTTCCTCTACCGAGGGGATTCCTTCCACTTATTACTGGCCTAAGCATCTTGATCATTAATTTCTCTTCTAGATCCTACTTCTCCTCACTCTCTTCTTATTATTCACTATTATTCTCTTCACTCATAATTTTGTCATTCTCTCTCTCTCTCTTCTTCTATGTCCATCGTGTCCTTCTACTTTAGTGTCTCCAACACCTCTATTCATGTGCATGATATATAAGGCACTCTTAATCACTATCCTTGGATTACTATATCCATTTTTATTGATATAATATTACCTTGATTTGTCTATTTCTACTAAGTGGTTTTAATAATTCATTTTTGGTGTGCACCTTATAAGGCTCTTTTCGCACTTCCATTCACTTCCCTATCTTCCTAAATCCTATGGGTTTGTTCTCACATATGGGTTTGGGACCACCTAATTCAATCTACCTCTGCCAAGGTTCATTAATAACCTTCCTATGTGATTTATTTTGTCCTTCCATTATACTAATTTCCCTCCTCTTCTTTCCTTGTAATGTAGGCTTACCTGTTGTTTACTCCTCTTCATGCCCTTTTTATGACATATTTACATGGTATTGCTACCATCTACCTTTCTTCTCTTCATTTTTTTCCATAGAAAACTAATCCACACTTATATTTATATACCCCACCAATCATCCTATATCATCTCTAGGATGATATTTCTTCTCTCCTTCCTTTAGAAAATTCTTAGTGTCATGCAAAAATAAAATTATGCTCTCCTCATCAGCTATAAGATGATTGTGTTCCACCTCTATTCCTTCCTATAGATGCTTGTAAATAATATGTGTACTAAAAATTATGCCCCTTGGTAAGATACCATCTAAAGCCACTTATTATCTCAACATTTGTGTAGGTAGATCCTACTTATCACACTCTTTTACATCTTTTGAATATGGGGAAAATATCTGTCCCTTTGATGCTGATAAAAGTGCAGATCTTCTCACTCCACTATTGTTTCTTCCTTTTCACAATAACATTTGATCCATGGGAAACTTGACTTCCCATATTATTTCCTTTCTCATATTTTCTTTTATCTTCTATAACAAGGGTCAGTTCTTATGTGTTTCTTCCTTATATTATGCACCTCATCTCTTCAATGTATATATTTCCTTTTTAGATTTAAGTTTTTGTTCTCTAAGGATATTTTTAATTTCTCATCTTCTCTATGCACTTCTTCTTCTTGGTGTGGCTACCCCATCACACCCTTCACATCTTTAACTAAGCTGCATGTTGATATCCTCCATTTTCCTTATTTTATGAGGCTTCAATTCAATGCCTCATGAAATCCTAACCTAATTATTTTACTTCCTTATTCATCTTGACACCTCCCACTAGGAATGTTATGAACGGAACTCTCCATCTCAGCTCTGGTCTCTTACTAATAAGCTCTTCTAGTATATCCTCGATAATTTCTCTTCAACTCTTTTCCTTAAAAACACATCTTCACACTTTCCTTATCCTTTATCACCTTACATCTTTTCACATGACTCTTTTATCTCCAGAAAAACTTATGTTTAGCTATAGGTTAACCTGTTCACCTCCCTCTTCTAGGTTATATCTCCTTATCCTAGGGTGTGTGTATTTTATCTTGGTGTTTTATGCACTCAAAAATTCCTCCTTAGTGCATCTTCCATGTCACTTACAATAACAATTATGATATTTTATTACTCCACACATCCTTTCTTTCCATGTAGGTTTATTATATTAGATAAAAAAATGCTTTCATGTTATTTTTCCCTCATTGGAGTTATATCCACCTTGCCACCACCCATTTTAATATTCAAAAACTAAGTCTCTATCTAAGTTCCTCCTTGTCTGTTATCTTCACATAAATCTCACTTTGACAACCTTATTCTTTATCTCACCCTCCCTACTATGCTTGGGACTCTTCCATTATTTGATTCCTTTGAGGAATATCTCCTTCGATCAAATATTATTCTCTACATAGTTATGATGTGTAACAATCATATCATTTATTTCACTCTTTGTTATCTATTAATCTGCACTTGATGGAGAAGTTCTTGACACCTTCTATTAGATAATATGACTATAAAATGATCCCATGCCATGTATTATTCATATACATGGTTTTGTTAATGTTTCTTTTGAGTCACCTTCACATGTTGTCTGTGTCAGAGTGGTGATTTTATTTGTGCTATATTTTATTTCTCTTACAATTAACTACCTATGATTGGTAATTCTACTTACACCTTATATATATAGGCTAAATTACCTCACAAAAAATAATCTATTGATTCTCTTTTTGTCTTCCACTTAAATTCCTCATAGTGAATGATTGGCTAATGCTCTCATATTTTCACCCACTCATAAACATCATCAAATAGGTTTTTTCCATGTTTAATATTTATCCCACTCACCACAAAACTTCACTAGTACAATCTTATGTATGCACTTTTGGACTCATGAACCACTATAAAAAATATACACTTACAATCCTATGTATCTGATCTATGACAAGTCTCTTCTATTCACTTGTTTTCTCTATTAGTTGCCTCATTTTTAGTGTTCTACCTATCCTCATCCTTCAAAAATATTTATTATATTCTTCATGTTCAGTAATTGGATAGAATTATCTTTTAAAAACAATCCATCTATTTGATTTCCTCCCATGTGGTGATCAACCAACCCTTATCTCTTGACATTCCTCTATTATATTCCTCATGGTTAGTGGTATATTAACCCTTTCTCTCTCAACACTATGTCTACTATTTACCTCCTATTCAATGATCAACCGACTTAAATTCTTTTTCAATATCCACTTACAAGTTTTTATCCCCTAATATCTTATAAAATTTCATAATCTTATTATGATAATAAATGTTGTAGGTCATGACTGAGGGTTCCTAGTGAAGGGGTGTCTCACCATGACACCATTTGAGTATTTAATAGATTTATTAACTCATTATATTGATAATAATATGATTGCATGATGTTTATAGCTTCATAGATATACATAGGTTTTATTAGATCCCTTACATTATGGAGTTCTCATGAATCCTTTCTACACTTAGGTGATATGCCTACTAAGATATCTCAGATCTCTCCCTCCCTCAATTAAATATGAATTTTGGTAGAGTTTTGCTTCTATACTTAGCCTTTATTATATTTGGCCTCTATAACTGTTAAAAAACCTCTTGAATGCTTATTTGACTCTTTTATTTATATCCATGGTTGTCATGTGGGTCGACGAATGAAAAAATTTAAATGAGTAGGCTCGGTGAGAATTGCAAACATATTCTAAAGATAACTTACAACCTATCAAACCTTGAGCCTTGTGGTTTTGAAAACAATTAAATTAGATCTTATGTTTTAAATCTTACTATCATATTTTTTTTAAAAATTCTTTGTACCATCCTTTTTTGAAAAGGCCATGTTTTTATCATATCTTCTAATTGGAATACAATTATCACCTCCACTTTTAAGGTTTAGTGCTTTGTTACCTTGTAAATTTCATGGTTCTCTTAGGCTATTAGTGCTTATTACTTTGTGTGTTAGTTATTTTACCTAGTTAATTAGAATTTTAAGTGACTCATACTATTATTTGCATGATTCATACACATCCCTTGAGTAACTTTGTTTTATAATGTGTGAGTAATTTTTCACCTTATTTTTTGGTGACCAACTTTTCCTTTACTCACTATGCACATGCATGTTTCCCTTAATGCTTCAAAATTTGAAATATTTTTGATTCATCAGGGATGTTCTTATATTAAGAAGAAATACACTTACATTTATAGAATGTGGATAAATCTGTTTAATATGCCATTCTTCATCTCAATTATCCCATCACCTTAAGAAATTAGAGTTAAAAATTTACCCACAACAATATAAGTTATGCATAATTGTTTAATAGTTTTAAATAGTTTTCCATCATGTAGTATATGGTCAGAGGATTATTAAAGCATAATTCATTCAAACATAGATATTCATATTTTTGAATAAAGTGTTGATCCTATCTTGGGAGGGGGAGCTACATTTTTTCATCTATGCTTCTATGTATTCCATTTTATTAAAACATTGATATTTAATAGGGCCTAGTTTTTTACACCAATTAAAACAATCATTGTTGACATTGACATTTACTATCCATTTGCATTTTTTTAATTGAGGGAGGATTATGTTAATTTGATGAATTGTCGTTAGGATTGGGATTTTCTTTTCATTTTTTTACTGGAAAGTAACTTTAATTTACCAAAGTTGGGTTATGATGTTGCATTAGTATCATTAACCAATAATGCCTATTTCTTAGTACCTTCAATTCATATTTCTTTCTTTCTGAAGTTGCTCACATAACTTGTCAAAATTTAGTTCCACATATGAAGCTCCCATAGAATCTTCATGTGTATAGTAATTGGAAACATAAATTAATTAATCATGATTAATTTTACACAAGATAGTCCTAATGTTATTTTCATTAGTCTTGTTTTCACTAGTCTTGACTAAAATAAGCCTCATACACTTGAATTGAGTGATGAAGTTCTCAATGTAAATATAGTTATCTATACTAAGAGTAGTGAACTTATCTTATAGTTGGAATTACCTCAACCTACTATGATTTATGAAAAGGTCCTCAAGATTTCTCCAAACATTATAATATTCCATGATGCCATGAAAAATAATTTTTAATTTATAGGATACTGGCTGACTAAGGATGTCTCTAGCTTCATAAAAAAAATCATTCTTTTCCATTTTAAAAAACATGAAGTTTTAGATTATTCATTAATTTAAATATGGTATATATCATTACTTATGAGCATATTAGTAAAATATCTTTTCTAGCTAAAGTATTTTGAACTTGAGAGAATTAAATTTTGTTGCCATGGTGTAGCATAAAAAACATGTTGTAGGTAATTTTTTTCAATGGATAAAATGGTATTCTGGATTTTTTATTTATTTTAAACATACCCTTTGCATTGCCCTTTTACTATTATAGTTTAAAAATTAAATATGAAAACATGGTTTCTAAACAAAAATTGAAACAATAATTTTATGATTTATTTGGATATGCATTCCTATGTTGTAATTGTTGAGTGGGTTCTATGCCCTCCAAATATTTATAAAACAAGGTCCCTAAAATTTTAAGGCAAGTGATAATTAATTAAAATGCATGAGTTTTGGGTATTAATGTTATAAATAACCATGTGGTGTAATATTAGAGAGAAGAGTGCTTATTTATTGTTGCCAGTTTAGATATGTCTGATGTCTAACTCCAAATCTAAATTCTATTTAAAGTGGATGAGTGGATCTATGATAAGGTGTATCTTTCCAAAAAATGGTAAAAATTGAAAAGTAAGGAATAAAATAAGGGTTCATATGATCTAATTTGAGATTAAACCCTTTCAAGCTAACTTACTATATTAGGACAAACACATGTCATGAACCAATGTTTTTTGTGGGTTAACTTAACACACATAACACAACTAAACATAGTGAAGAGTCTAAGAGTAGAATTGCATAAATATTTAGTTATTACAATCAAATATGTTATTATTACCAAATTCTTATACATATATAATGTCACTAACAAGTAATAATTATGATCTATAATCAAATAATTGACAAGACTAAAAGAATGTTTGATTTTATCTCTATAAATAACACATACTCAACCTAGTAAATATTTTTAAACTTAATTGGAATTCCGCATTAAAACATAAAAATTTAAAAAATACAACACATTCACCCAAACTCATAGAATAGTTGTATAAAAATTTCTTCACTTGAATTAATTGCTAAAATTATCCTCTCTTTACAATGTGTCAGAAACATGTATAAATAGTTCTAAATGGGCAACACCTCATCTTCAGAATGTGATTGCATGTAAAAATATACTAAAAATAAGTCTCAATATTAATTAAGTTTTTTATTCATGCATGTATAATTTTTTTCTTCCTTATAAATCAAAGATATAAATAAATATGCCAAAAATAAACTCCAAAATTAGACTATGATGTTTGAGTGGTACTGATAGTGGTAGTTGAAGTCAAACTAAACTGAACTCCAATTGGTATATTAGGACTAGGTATTCCATAAGTAGAAGATAATGATGTGGTACTAATGGTGGAGGAACTAGTTACTATACAAGTAATTGAAGGTGATAGAGTAGTTCATTAAAATTATGAAGCCTATATTTGAGTAGCCAATTGCTCTTGCACCTTAATTTTCTTGTAAGAATTAGTACATGATTTGAAGTCCAATTTAATTACATAAAAATTGATGATTTAATTTTAAATATTACAAAAATATTTTCCAATAATGTTTTGTGTGTGTCTATTGAAGTATCAAATGATCTATTAATACGTGTGAATGTTATATCTTTTCTTTGGTGAGTGGGATTAATTGGATAATTTGATCACTACTTTCATAGACTATATTATCAAATTTTTATTAAAATGGTTACTATAGGTTTGAATACATATGTTAAAAAAATAATTGTTTATAATATGCCAATGTGGATTATATATAAAGGATATGAACATATATCCAAAAAAATTTATGGCTTGGTGTTCTTGACTAGTTAAGTGTTCAACCAACTCTTTCATTTTTAGGTGCCACTCCATAAGACCATCTCTCATATTGTTCACATAATTATGAGCCAAATTTATATTTGGGAGTGTCAAAAAATTCAACTATGGGTATGAATTCTCCTTAACAATCATTTTTATTGTGTATAATTTAACATCTAATTTATTCAAACCTCATCAAATTCCACCACCCTATGCCACTATGGTTGTGACTATGTCTATGCACTATGGATAGAACATACCAAATCATATACCAACCAAATATATTTCTTTACTTGTTTTAAAATATCCTTTAGGGATTACATTCTATAATAATAATCTAACTTCTTATTTTCATGTTGTAGGCCATTGAACATTTTATTTAACACCCCCTTATGGCATCTACCACATATATGGTGTCTTCCTCAAATTGTCATACTCGCTACGCTGAATTTTTCTCTTTTTTATCAAACTAAATAATTATTTTTATCTTGAAAATCTAATTTATTTACCATCACTCATAATTTTCATATTTTTTTATCCTTTTCATCTTGTTAGTATTTTCATTAAATTATAATCTTAGTTTAGGTGGCTCAATAAGCACTAAGTTTTGTTGAGTTTGTTTCTTTACTTGCAATTATTTCATCCATGGTGTAGATAGGACTATTCATATGTTAAATTAAAGCTATTGAGAATAGGTAGGAATGGATCTAACATTTTATGGTGGTCCCATGAGTGATGGAGGGGTAAATGAAGGGGATGTAGGAAATGGGTGATCAACCATCTTCTCAAAAGAGACCTTAATTTTAGGTGGACCATAAATAATGGATTTGAATACATTATAAAAATATTGAATGGTTATAATAATATAGGACTCTATTTAGGTGATTGAGGGAATATGATATTCTATTTTAGTGGATTAATGTCTATAGAAAGGTCCAAACAATGACTGCGAAACTAAGTTCTCAAAATGCACTAATTTTGAGACAATAAGAACAAGTCCTTTAGTGTTTATTAAAAATTTAGGTTGTGTCATGGTATCCTAAGTAAATTTTGTTAATAATTGAGGAAATGACACATATTTTCCAAGGAAAACATTATAACTTATAAGTGTGGTAATGGTATTACCCAATGAATCAAATGAAATATTGGAAACTATTATTTCAAAAGTAATAGAAGTATTGGGTAAAGGAATAGAAATATTGATAGAATATGATGGCACTATGACCTATGGATTAAAAACATGATTAATAGTAATTAGAAGAACATATGAAATACAAGAAGTAGGATCCATGACTTGGGTATTTGTTGTTGTTGTTGTTGTTGTTATTATTATTATTATTATTATTATTATTATTATTATTATTATTATTATTATTATTATTATAATATCTAGATTATCCATACCAAAAATAACTTAGATGTCAACTAGAGGAGTATTTGATGTGATGAGTGGATATGAAACCTTGCTTGCCCAAATACATTTTCTTCATGTTCTAGTTATTTATTTTTTTATGTCATAACTATGAAGATAAATATAATCATAAGCTAAAATGTGTATTTGAAGAGGTATCATCTAGAAAAAATCATGCTGTAATTTATAGTTTGTATCATCATCCTATTTTTTTATAAGATGCTCCTCTATAATACCTATCTACTAAATCTTCTTTGGAAAATTACTCTTCTTAATCTAAATGGATTAAATAAAATGGTACTTTTTTTATGTGGAGGATGCATCTCTTCCACTATAACTCTAGGATCCTTGAAGGAACTAGGCAGTGTCCTTCTAGCCTAAATGTCTGGAGAAAGTCTATTTGATGTAATCCCTATTAAGTAAGGAGTCTATCCAAATACATGTAATTGAAATGATGGAGGTAGTTTAGATAGTTTAATTTGAGTATAAAATTAATTTTAATTTGAGGGATAAAATGAGCATTCATATTTGATGAATAAATCTATCGTTGAGGAGTTATGGGTGGTGGAATCCATTTAAGTATTTTACTTGTCTATGGTTCATTAGTCTCTCCAGTACAGTCTTCTTTAGGATATTATATATGAATTACATAAATTTTATTTATAATAGGATCATATTTAATTTTTTGATTAATCTCCATTCTCAAAATAATTGAATGCATTTTTATCCATACCTAAGAATCATCGTCTTTGTGCATGAAATAATTGTCATGTCAATAATCAATATGAACATAATTCATTTTTTACCTTCCTCCACAATTATTTATATGGTTGATATTCTACCATTGGGATCCCAATATATAAATTATGCTAAGTGAAGACGTAAATTTTTCCTATGTGTTGAGGTTCCAAACATTTGAATCTAATAATTAAGTTTTTGTCTCCCAATACTCAAGGTTATTTTGTGTAAAACCCCTAATATAGATTCTTTAAAATTTGATTCTACACTTTTAGAAATTTTTTAATTTATCTCTTGATATGTTATTTTTTTATTACATGCGTAGGGAGATAAAAAGGGGCCACCAATGTTCCTTATATTTTAATAACACTATGATTTGTATAATACCAGTAATTACCTAATGTCATCAATGGCATTCTAGTTTATCATAAGTGTTTAGGCATTGGTTGGGCATTGAGATCCTTTTAAACTAGAGGGTATAAGATATTTAGAATTTTTTTTATATGGTTTCTAAACCTATGAATGTGGAACATAATGAAATCAACATAAATTATTCTATTCATTCCCCTAGATTTCCATTGAGATTCACCTAGTGGGGTCACTATGGCACAAACAACATCTAACAAGTATTAAAAAATATAAAAATGATCATATAACATGTTATAAAACATAATTTAATATTCCAAATTGTATCTAATGACATCCTCAATGCTATTAATCTTCTTATCATAACAAATCAATGATAATAAATGTAACCATACATTATTTACATATGTTATGGATGGGGCTCCATGTATTCTACTCATAAGGGCCATAAATATCTTTACTCTTAGCCTAAATGTAATAATGAGAAGATTATTCCTTTGCACAAAGTTATTGGGGTCTTTGGCCTAGGCCTTGAGTGACTCTTTAACATTTTTATCTTTGAGCTAATTTAAAATGGTTAAGAAATAATATACTATATTAGTTTTAGATAGGACATAATATATCTCAAAGGTAATTTTGGTGATGAAATCTATAGGTTCCTTACTATTTATCTTACGGAATGTATCATCGGTATATTCTATAAACATATTATGAAAAACATCAATTTAGGGAAATAATTCTAGTTTCATATCCACCTTATGTAGTCCCATTGCTTTAATGTCCTATAGGTCATCTATGTGTTTCCTTTTAGGAAATGATAAATCTTCTTCATAATTATAATGTTGGATTATTTCTATCTCTATATAAAGAGACAAATACTAGGGGAACTTGTTACCTATGGCACTACGATAAAAAATAGTGTCTGTAAACTCTAATTATGTTAAAAAATAGAATATTGATGGTGTATGAACATTTTATTTGAACTTCATTATCGTAGATTGTTGAATTTAGTTCTTCGTACCATAGATTATAAATTTATCAAGGAATAAAGGGATATGGATTTTAATTAATTATTAATCTCATTTTTAAATATTAATTGGGTTGAATTAGGGATGATATATAAAAATAAATGCCAAATTCATTACCACAATCTTCCATCCATGGGAACCAATTACAAAGAAATTATCTATGTCAATGATCTTGCTATTTTTAATTTTATTTTTATGACTTATAATTTCACAATAATTTATTAGACTAGATGTATGCCTTTTCATTACTTATTTGGGTTTCTTAGTTATCCATTTATTTTTATCAATTTGTCTACCATTGAGAAATTGTTAATATTTCACTTAGTCATGTCTTATTTTGTGTTTTTACATGAAAGTGGATGGGTTAATATTATGTTTCAACTCCAAATTTAATGATATTAGATACATGGTGTGTTTTCAATTGGTCTCTTAGTTTATGGCTTCCCTTGAGGTTATATATCTTTTTTTGTATGTAATAGAGTGAGGTAGTGTCATGTGTAATGACACATGGTAGGTGACTATCCTAGGAGGGACACATGGATTTATTTGTGAGTGACCTATGAATATTTATTATACTAGGTGGGACACATGACATCCCATATATTGATCACTTAGTTATGAGTTTTATAATATGTCATTTTGGCTATTGTTATCTTTATAGTGATATGGTGATACTTGGTATGATTTCACTACATCTCTTAGTCTCCACTTTTGATATTATGGAAATTTAAACATAGGACATTAATAAACTTAGAGGGTGATATATGGCATGATTTAATTACATTACATAGTCACCAATTTTGAGATTTTGGACATTTTAACATAGTGAGGTGATGAACCATAAGAGTGACATGTGGCATGATCTTGATGCATCACTTAGTCACCACTTTTGAGATTTTATAAATTTTAACATTAGTAAATGATGAACCAAGAGAGTGATGTGTGGCATGATTTCACTACATGACTTAGTTGGGAGAAACATAGACTTATTTGTTTCTAGTATAAATATTGTAGTGAAACATGGTAAAATGTGTGACATGATTTTGTTAAATTGGAATATTGGAGATATAAAATAGTCAATTGATTTGGAGTATGGTTTACGAAGGATATTTATGCCCTATATTTTATATGACAATGATATTATAAATAATCAAGCCATCATATATATTTGAACATGAGAGACATGTTAAAAATTTACTATTGACCTATACGTGTAAATTGAATAACTTTGGATAATAATTGATTAGTCATGTTAGTCACAAAAATAAAATTTGATGGATACCAACTAATGCCTAAATATTAAACCAAAAAAAATTCATGAATAATAGGACTTAGTCCAAGGTATGATTTTGACTAAAGCTATCTCATACTATAATGACACATGAATATGAAAATTTGAAGATCAAATGGGTCCCTATTTGAAAATGAGGTGTGTTGGTTATAAAAAATTATGAATCAATGGGGAAGTACTCTTAAGTATTTGAGAACCCAATTTTTTTGGTTTAAGTATCATAAATAACTTAAAAATTTATAATAAATAAATAAATAATTATAAAAACTAAAAGAGACTTCAACACAATCATGTGACATAGTAACCCTTCTCACCTTTCATTTTGTGTGTGATTATGTGAAGGTTAATTCCTCATTGTTATGAGATATTCAAAAAATATGAGACACAATTGAATATTTTATTGATCTTAACTTTTCAAAAAATGTCTTATAACATTTGAGCATGAATATTTAGGAATCTAAACATTGCTTTGCTGCCAACCAAGCATCCACAGTATCAATAGTGATACCATTGGTTCCACTCTAAACATTTCTATAATTCCATCTATGTGTATATATCCTTGATAAATATTACTTTAATCACCCCTCTTATGACTAATATTTTTTTTGAACACCTTTATAATAAGGGTTGTGAACCACCACTGGATGAGTGTATAGGAATAAAATTTATGTAATTCTAATAATTCACTCACATTTTATATTTCTCAATGTTTATTATCTCTCAAATAAGTTTCAAGTGTTTAAATTTGCACTTGATATTTCAAAATTATAAGTGTTTATAAAATATGTATGAAAATATCAAAGCAACTTCCAATTATCTGATAAATTTTTTTGCTTCAAATAATTTTTTTTGTTCAAGCATGATACACACTGTAAATATGAGAACCAAATTCATTATGAGTAAACCCATGAATATCCTTATTTGTGTTACCTGCCCTCTGGGAATTATTTTGGAAATTTATCTTTGTGTGGTTTCTAAGAACTTATTTACTAACATAGGAAAATAATAAATATAATCTAGGTAGACAAGAAATCTAATCTATGAAAATAAGAAATTTAATATAATGCTACTAATAAATTAGAAATCATAGTCATTTGAAATGTTCCCACTTGGGTTAGCCATGAAATATTATTTCAAAAACTATCTAATAACTAGAAAATTCAAATCGTTACCTTGGATATATTTTATGAAAAGCATTATTACTATAAATTTTAGATATCTAATATGGTAAAATCCATAAGAATGAAATTATCATGTTATCCTTTCTTCTCATGAACTTTATCCAATAGGAGAACTAAATCTAAGTCCTAAATTTTTTTATCTTCAATCTTTTATCAAACCATTTCTTAACAATGTCTTGATATTTGATAAATTTTGCAAATATTTTTTTCATGCATCTTATATTTGAACTTGTTTAGAAAACTAGCCCAATTTTTTTTTATCATCTTCCATATACTCTTGCATAGAATAATATGTTGTAAATTTGATAGTAGTGGGGGAAAAGAGCTATTTCACATACATTGGCATTAAGGGTGAAAACTTTAGAGCCTATTTATGTCAACTCCTATCCACCTATACTACATATTTTAGCAATATGTGCCATTATCTTGGTTTATTTTATCATAATTTATTTATGGTGTCAATCAAATTATTGTTGTTGGATTCACATTGTATTGATTATTTTTATCCCACTCAGTGAATTTTATAGATTTAAAATTATGACCATTATCACATACTAATAAAATTGGAGTTCCAAACCTAGTTAGAATATTTTCCTTGAGGAATTTGATCACATCTTATGCTTTGGAATTATTTATTTTTATAACCTCAGTCTATATCATGAAATAGTTTGTAGTTTTCATCATGAAATTGTGTTTATATGATTAATTGGTATTAATAACCCCTACAAAGTCTAAACCCCATTATGTAAAATGAAATCCTTAAATCACAGGCTATAAGGGCATCACAACATGAATTTATGTTTTCTCAAATTCTTGACATTGGAGATAATTTATGACATGACTATGTGAATTCTTAAAAGTGTTAAGCTATTAATATCCCATCATTAAATAAAAATAGTGTTGTAGCATTACCTAAAGGGTACCCACTACCTATATTCTAATGAGGATTATCAAGGACATTTACATCTTATTCTATGGAAACACATCTCAAATAAATTCCTTCATAGTTTTTTTGATAAAGTACACCTTTACTCATAATATAGTGTGTTTATTTAAGCCTAAGTGATAACCTTTGTTTTTTACTCAATTCATAAGGACATTTGCCTATAAGTAAATAGTGAATGATTTGGGTGTACCATTAACCTCTAATTATTTGAGACTTGTTAAATTGATTGATGGATATGCATCAATAATTATATACCATTATTTGAATAATACCTTGTCATTTCACCATTTTAGTGGGACTTATTTATAGGTTAAATTAATACAATTTGGATATCCATTTGTCTCTCCTTTCATCTATCTCATTATGTCTAAGTGTGAGTTTGATGGTTAGATATGGGATAATGGCATATATTTTATTGCATATAATGTAATGCCTAAATTTATCCATAACTTTGATTAAGGCATATATTTCCTTTTCAATCATAGAGGATTTTGATTCTACTTCCTTCATATTAGGGTTCATCAAGGCTACATGATGTTCACTCTGTTCAACCTTCTAGGTGAGCCTATATACTATAGTATGTTCTAATGAAAATGAATATAGGAAGAGATCATTGATAAATTTTGGGCTGATCAAGACTAGAGCTTAGACAATGTCACTTTTGATGTGCTAAAATATATTTTTGGATTAAAATATTCATTATAATTTCATGTCATTTTTCAACATTTCATTCAATGTTTTCATAATTTTTGTAAATCTTGAAATGAATTTTCTAACAAAATTTATCTTTCCAAAAAAGGACACAAGTTCCTTTTTACTTTTAGGATATGTAATTCTTGAAATAGATTAAAATCTCTCATGCTCAATTGAAATACCTTCCTTGGTGATAACATGGCCCTAAAATTTACATTCTGTGACTCAAACAAAAAACTTTTCCTTAGATTTAATGAGATTCCATACCTTATGCATCTATCAAATACTCTCTAAAAGTGGGAAACATGATCCACCTTATATTTAGAAAATATAGTTAAGTTATCCATGTAAATAATTATGCACTTAACAATAAGTCCTTTAAAATAAAAATCCATGGCATGATGAAAGGTAACACCTTTATTAGTCCAAAAATTATTCTCTTGCATCCAAAGGTTCCCCATTTAGTCATAAAAGTAGTTTTCATAAAATCATCATTCTCTACCAAGACCTGATTATAACCTATAAATCCATCTAAAAAATACATCATTTCTTACCCACTAAATATTTTTATTATTTCATCTTTAGAGGGCAGACATTAATTTTATTTTTTTGAAGCTAGCTTAAGATTCCTAAAATATACACACAACCTAACTTCACCATTCTTCATTCACACAGAAACTAAATTGGCCACCCAAATATAAAGTATGATATGAAATATAATTTTATCCTCTAACAATTTTTTAAACTTTTTTCTAAATGGGAGGCTCTATAATGGGATTAAATAATATTTATATTTTCCTAAAAGATTTGTGGTCTTCCCTTAGTTGTATGGTATGTGTGATAACTCTAGTGTAAAAAATATTATCTCTTAATAGTTCCAGGTAATCACATCCTTGTATTCAATCAAATTTTATTTCATCCTCTTTTTTTCTTATTCGATATAGGTCAATAAAATGGTGATAAGTTTGGGGTGATCATTTGTTCCTAAGTTTACTTTGGTGATGTTTGATTTGTTTGTCTTATATTGCTTTTATTTTTTGGCCTAGTAGTCCATATTAAATATTTATTCCAAGGAAACCATTACTTTAGGTAACTTATTTTCATTTAACTAAATGATACCATCGTCTTATCTTTACTCTTTATTCGCTAGATAAAAATCTATTTCATTAATAATGCGTGAATAGAAAGCACAAAAATATCTCACCAACTATATAGTATGTTTATCATCACCAAAAAACCTAAACTTTTTTCAAAATTATCTCGAATTGAAGGACATGGTACCAACTCTACATAAAATTTATACATTTTAGACTCTTACAGTGGGGTTATATTTTCTACAAAGGCAACCATGGAATCTATCCTCTGGGTTTTATTTAGGAATCAATTTTAAGTTAAAAGATTCAAATGATTCAATTAGGTCCTATGCTATGTACTTATTTTTTATATGTGACAACTTGCATCGATACTAATTCATAACTTGGTTAATATCTAGTTATGAATATCAAAAAATTAACAATTGTTTGACATTTTATTTTAGTATGAATTAGAGATCCAAGATCAAGGCTTCATATTTCACATGATTGTTAGTGCATGCAAATTATAACCTAAAAGTATCAAGGTATTTCCTCCCCTTGGGATCAATCATAGTCATACTTAGACCTAAAGCCTATTTGGACTTAGCACCATCAAAATATAAGGTCCATAATTGTGAATGACCTTCAAGTTCCTGCTTATTATTCTCAATTTTCATTATGAAAGTGTAAAACATTTATGTGATGAAACAATGATAATTATTTCATTTTTAGCATTATATTATATAATTTAATATTTCATCTTTGGTTGTCTATTAAACCTAATTTTATTGGCTACTCCCATCCAAGGTAGTCACATGTGTGAAAAGTAGTTTCTTTATATCCATTAGATGTTTTTAACTAATCACAGCTTAGGGGTAGAACATAAGCCTTAGGAATGTCAACTACAAGGATTTTCATGTATTGATACGCACATGGATTAGAATAAAGTTTCATGTATACATTCAAAAAATCCATGACAATTAGGAATGTATACTTTTTTAGTTGTAATACCACCCTTTTGGACTTTTCTAAAGTCAATCCTAGATTTTTACATATCCTAGTGGGAATCACATTAGATGAATCACTCAAGTAAAATAAGTAATTATAAAAAATTTACCCAAAAATTATGATAGTCAATAGGAAATGTGGGACCTTAGGTTTATATTTATATACAAACATGTCATTATGTGTCACTTTGGATTTATTAGTCGATGGCATGGTGGCCAAAGCTAAGCAAAAGTTATTTCTTATTATAGACTGAGCCAATTCAAGAAGGGTAAAATTTACCTTGATTTTCTTCATGTACTCAACTATTTTATATCCACTCTCATTATTTGGATCATAAAATTGTTGATAATCATTTCCTTTTGGAGGAAGTGGATTATTATTGGCATTTGGATCAGGATGTGCGATTTCATTATTCTTTGGAGGTGTGGAATTTATTATAGGTTATTGATTATTATTTTTCAATTCTTAGTTATTTATTTCAAAAAAATTAAAGCATGAATATAATATGTGTTATCTTATGGTTAATTACCATCTTCAACTAGGAATGGGAGGTCATATGTCTCAAACACCATTGCAATGTTTTAGGTACTATAAGAAATAGATAAGGATGTATTAATATGATTTGAGATAATATTGTATCTTGTCATATATTTTTAAAGTATTTCAAAGGTAATACATAAATTTATATGATCCAACTCACCATGTTATATAGTATTGTGAACTCTACACTAGTTGGGTAAGGCTACCTAAAAAATGTTTATCTCAAGAAGTCTTTTATGCTATAGATCCAAATTATTACATGACCTATTGAATGGTGTTTTATATTTATGGAATGTGAAATTAATATTATTTTTTTCCATTATAGTGTTCTATAATCATTTTTTCCATGATTAGAAACTCATTGTTATGTTTCTACACCATTTTATGAATAGTGTCTAATTCATATTTGGTGGAATTAGAAGATGTACCCTATGTGGTATAAACTTTAAATGGGACTAAGGATTGATTTTGTTGATTAAGAACATGCAGGATTATTTAAAAAATTTAAGTTTTGGCTTGGTGTAACATGTGATAAAGGTAATTGAGTGAAGACCAAGTTTTGGTTGTTGGCGATGACATTTTGATTAGCATTCAAAATAGGATTCAGGGATAGGAAATTTGGATTGATATTAGATATGGCTAGAGCTTTTAATTTATGATTCAATTATCAATCAATATTTATGGATTCAACATTGTCATATGATATGTTATTGATATTTTAATATCTACATATGAATACTATAGTCATATAATCCATGGAATTTTTATACATCTAAAGGGCTAATGTGCTATCAGGTTTGTATGTATTATCCACATGACTGTACTATTACATCGAAATATTTAATTGTTTCATTGGGTTCCACTTTCATAATATAAAAATGATGGTATACTACACTAGGGTTGGTAACCTATCTAATTTTTTCCATAAATATTTCATGACAATGGTTCCATGATGTAATTAAATTATTTATAAGATTAAGAAACTAGTCATAAGAAACATATTGTAAGGTAAATAAAAATAATTTGTATGAAACATTTTCATGAATCACATTCAAAATCCTAAATAAATTTTAAAGAATTTCATATGTTCCTCTGTAGTTCTTTTTCTAGAAGGATAGAATGAGGGAAGATACTTTTCAAGATTTATATGTAAATAATGGACTTCATCAGTGATGATGATGGGAAAACTAGATAAGTAGGACACAATGAAAATTTGAAGGTGGTTCCCTTGGATTGGTAAATTTGGTTGAGTGATGGATCTCCTGGGGATACATCTATTTAATATGGGTCTTAGATAAACCTATAAAGGTAATAATAATATAGGCCATAATCAAAATTGGACCTTGTTAATCTTATTATTAGGTCCAGTGTACACAATTCAAGTGAATTTTAGACGATTCATATAATCATTCCCTCCTTCTCATACCAAATAAAACCATTTAATGTGGATTTTATGCACACAAAATGTTTTTATAGGAAGGTCCCTAAAATTTTAGGATCAGTGAAAATTCAATCCAAGACATGAATATTAGGTCTTGATTTTATAAATAAACATATGGTGGAATAGCAGAGAGCATAATGGTTATTTAGTGTAGATGGTTCGAATATGACAAATATATAATTATAAATACAAATTATATTTGAGGTGTATTGGTGGATCTATCCAAAAATGGGCAAAATGAGGGAAAGGTAATGTATAAAAGAATGGGTTATATGATCCAATTGGAGATTAAAACATTCTAATCTAATTTACTATACAAGGCCAAGAAAATTTCAAGAACCAATGTATGTTTTGGGTTAGCTGAAAGCACATAACACAAATAAACATGATGAAGACTCTAAGGGAATAGTTGTAGAAAGATTTAATGATTACAATCAATTTTTTTTATTAGTACTAAATTACTACACATATATAATATCAATAACAAGTAATAAGTAAGATCTATAACCAAATAATTTACAAGACTAACATAATGTTCAATCATATCTCTATAAATAACACATACTCAACCAATTATAGATTTTTTAATTTAATGTAAATTACCCAATAAAACATATAAAGTTAGAAGAGAAAACATAGTCACACAAACTCACAGAATAGTTGTATAAAAATTTATTCACTTTATTTAATTGCCAAAATTCTCCTCAATGTGTAAGAAACATGTATAAATAGTTTTGGATGGGCAATACCTCATATTTAGAATATGATTGCATGTATAGAAAGACAAAAAAATTATTTATTTTTATTTAATTTTCCATTCATGCATGTAAAAGAGCTTGGATCCTTTTTAAGTAAAGATATAAATAAATATGCCAAAAATAAACTCCAAAACTAGACTATGATGTCTGAGTCGTACTATAAGTGGTAGCTAAATTTGAACCAAGTTGAACTCCAATTGGTAAATTAGGACTAGGTATTCTATAATTATGGCTAATCATGTGTCACTAATGGTGGAGGAGCTAGTTAATTTGGTAATAACTAAAGGTGATATAGTAGTTATCAAAACTTATGGAGCCTCTGTTTGAGTAGATAATTACTCTCACTCCTTTTTATTATAGGTATTAACACATGATTCAAAGACCAATTCAATTGCTTAAAAATAGATAATGGGAAGTTTGAATAGAAAAATAATATTTTACATTAATTTTTAGGTTTCACCATTGAAGTATTAAATTATTTTTCTAACACTTGTGCATGATCTATCATTTTATTAGTGAATATGATTAATTTGATAATTTGGCCATTACTTTCATGGACCTTATTCTCAACATTTTCTTCAAAAACATTGATAGAGTTTTGAATTAAAGTGTTAAAAACATACTATTAATTATCTACCATTGTGGATTATATATATAATATATGCACATATCTCCAAGTAATTTTTTGGCTTGGTGTTCTTGACTAGTTAGTTGCTTAACTAGTTCTTTCATTACTAGATATCACTCCATAATACCATCTATTATATTGTTCACATACTTATGAACCAAATTGATGTTTTGGAATGTCAATCAATTCAAATTTGGTTATGACATATCCCTAACTACCTTAGCTATTGTATATAATTTATTCAAAGAATCATGAAATTCCTCCACCCTATGCCATTATGGTTGTGACTATGTTTATGTTATATGTATATAACATACCAATTCATATAATGACTAAAGTTTTTTCTATACTTGTTGTAGAAAATCCTATGGGGCTTCAATTCTAGGTTGAGAATCTAACCTCATATTTTTTTATTGGAGGCCATAAAAATAATAATTTATCATTCCCCTTATGGCATCTGACACATTTATGAGGTTTTCCTCAAACTCATCATGCTCCCTAGGCTATGTTTTTATATTTTTTGTCAAAATAAATAATTATTATTCTCTTGTAAATTTAATTTATTTATTATGACTTATCATTTCCTTGTTTCTAGTCATTTTCATCTTTTTAGTATTTACATTAAATCATAAACTTATCTTGGGTGGTTCAATAAGCACCCATTATTGTCTATCTTGTGTCTCTATTTGTACTTACTTCAACCATGGTGTGGCTAGGACTAGTCTTATGTTAGAGATAGGGTCTTGAGATGAGGTGGGAATTAATGGAATTAATAATGGTGGTACCATGAGTGATGTATTGGTAGATAAAGAGGTTTAAGAAATATTGGATCAACCATCTTCTCATCACAGACCTTAATTTTAAGTAGAGTATGAATAATGTATTTGAATACATTAGGAGACTCTTGAATATTTGTAACATTAGAGGACTTTGTCTAGATGATTTATGACATAGTATATTATATCTAAGTGGACAAATGGCTATATATTGGTCCAAAAATTGACTGGAAAACTATGTCCTAAAAATGCATTGACTGTCTGGAATAATATGAATAGGTCTTTGAGGGTTTATTACATCTTAGAGCTATGTCTAGTATCCTGAGTTAAAGATGTTAATAGTGAAGGAAATGAAACATATGGGCTAGGGACAAAATTAATGCCCATGAGAGTAGAAATGTTACTAGCCAATGAATCAAGTGAAATAACAAGAATTATATCTACAAAATTACTAGAAATACTAGGCAAATGAATATAAATACTTACACAATATAATGGGATTATGACCTCTAGAGAATTAACATGAGTAGTAGTAATTTTAAGAACATCTAAAATATAATAATAAATAACCATGACTTTGTTAGTATCTACTATTTTTATAATTATACTATCCACACCACAAGTAACTAATATGTCAATTAGAGGAGTATTTTACATGATGAGTGGGTTTATAGCCTTGTTTACACCAATATCTTGTATCCATGTCATTTATTTCTTTATTGTGTTGTATGCATGAAGCGAAATCAAATCATAATACAAAATAAACCTATAGAAGTGTCTTCTCAAAATCATCTTGTTGTAATGGATATTTTATATCATACTCCTCCTATTTATTTGGATGCTCCTCTAAAATACCTATGTTTGTTAAGCCCCCTTTGGTTAATTCATTTTTTGAATATAAGTGGATTAAATCAAATGGTGATTTTTTATGTGGAGAAGGTATATCTTCCAATTTAAATGTAGGAGACTTGAAGGAAATAGGAAGTATCCTCCTAGCCCGAATGTCTAGATAAATTCTATTTAATATAAGCACTATCAATGGAGTCTAGACAGTCATGGGCGATTAGACTGATGGAGGTATTTTATCTTGTTAAATTGGAGTAGAAAAAATAAATTTAATTTGAGGTACCAATAGAGTGCCCATATCTAATGAATAAGCCCATGGTTGATGATTTTGGATGGTGGAATCCCTTTAGTTATATTCCCTATCAATTGTTCATCGATCTCTCCACTATAATATTCCTTAGGATCAACTATAGGAATGAAATCAATTTTATTTCTATGAAGGTGAACCCAACTGAATGCATTTCAATCTGTAATTTAGAATCATCTTCTTTGTCCATGAAACTATTCTCATTTTAATTATGAGTATGACCATAATTTGTTTCAAACCTTATTCCATAATTCCTTACATGGTTCAATATTCTACCATTGGGATATACATATCTAAATTTTAATAAGTTAAGATGTAATTTTGTCATGTGTTTTGAGGCTCTAAAGATTTGACTTGAATGCTCATCTTGTTATCTCCCAATGATCTATGGTGTTTTGTGTAATACCCCTAATATAGTTGTTTTAAAATCAACATCCAAACTCTTAGACAATTGGTAAGCCATCTCTTACTATAATATTTTTTTATTACATATTGGGTATGAAAAAAGGTGCCACCACCATTCCTTCTATTTTGATTACAATGTGATATGGATAGAACCAATAATTTCCCAATGTCTTCAATGACCTTATAATTTTATGTGAGAGTATAAGAATATTTTTTGAAATGAAAACCTTGTAAAACTAAGGGTAAAAGATATATGCATTCATCTTTATATGGTTTCTAAACCTATAATTGTGGAATATATTGAAATCGTCACAAATTCCACTATTCACTCTCCCAGGTTGCCATTGAACTTCCCTTGGTGGTATGACTATGGTACAAACAACATATAAAAAGTATGATAACATATAAAAATGATCATATATCTTATTCCAATACATCTTCTGTTGTTTGAAATTGTAGATAATGATCTCCCCAATGGAAAGAATATTCTTAACATATAAATAATTCATAATAAAGGGACTGATACATCATTCACATACATTATGGATGCAGATCCATGTATTCTATTAATAAGGGCCATAACTATCCTAAATTCAAGCATGAATTTCATAATTGGAATATTATCTATTTTTACAAAGTTATTGGGTTCATTTCCCTAAGCTTTGAGTGTCTCTTTAACGTTTTGTTCTTTAAACTAGTTTGAAATAGTTGAGAAATCATATACTATATCACTTTGAGGTACATCATAATATATTCCAAATGAAATTATGACTACTAAAGTTGTATGCTCCTTATTTTTGTTCTTATGGAATATATCATCAATACATGATACATCCATAAACTATGCAAAACATCAATATAAGGAAATACCTATAATTTTATAGATACCTTGTACAATCCCATTAATTTAATGGCTAATAGGTCATATATGTGTTTAGTTTTACATAATTTTAAATCTTCTTCATTATTATATGGTTGCACTTTGTCTATATCTATGGAAAGAACCAAATAGTGGAGGATATTGTTACTTAGTCACTTTAATAAAAAACCATGTCTCTACACACCACTTGTGTCCCAAAAAAGAATATTGATGGTGTAGGAGTATCTTATTTTGAGTCCATTATCATAGACTATTGATTTTTTTTATTTAGATGATAGATTATGAATTTTCCAAGGAATAGAGGGATATTTATTTTAATTAGATTGTTAATGTATTTTACAAATAGTATTTGGGCCCAATTGAGGATGATGGATAAATATGAGAATCAAATTAATTACCATAATCTTCCATCTATGGGAATTAATTTATGAGTAATGATACATGCCAAATACCTTTCCATTTTGAATTTGATTTTCATGATGTATACTTTTATGAGACTTTAATAGACTAGACACATGTGTAGTCATTATTAATTTTTATTTCTTAGTTACCCATTTATTTTTAGCAATTCCATTTACCGTAGATAGTTATCACTATTTCTCTTAGCCATGTATTATTTTGTGTTTTTATATGAATATTTTTGGGTTCATTTTAGGTTTAAACTCTCTATATATAGATATGAGATATGTGGTGTCTCATCACTTATTCACTTGTTATGTGGCTTCCCTTGAGAATCTACATATTTACTTGTGTTTGATAGAGTGAAGCTTCCCTTGAGCTGACTATCCTAAGAGGTACATGAGGATTTATCTATGAGTGACCTATGGCTACTAACTATGCCTAGTGGGACATATGGTATCCTTTAGCTTGGTTAGTTGGTTGTAAGTTTTATAATTTGTCATTTTGATCATTATTTTATGTGTAGCAACATGGTGACACTTGACATGATTCACTACATCACTTATTTTAAGATCTTAGACATTTGAACATAGGTAAAATATGAAATTAGAATGTGATGTGTGCCTTGATCTTATTGTGTCACTTAGTATACACATTTTGGATTTTGGATATTTGAACATAGGTTGGAGATGAACTGAGAGAGTGACATGTGGTATGATCTCACTACATCTCTTAGTCATTAGTTTTGATATTTTATACATTTGAACATAGACCAAAAATGAATAGATAGAGTCATGCATGGCATGATCTCACTATGTCACTTATTTTGAGTATGTATAAACTTAGCAATTTTTCATAGAAAGCTTATGGTGAAATGCAATAACAATGTGTTATGTGATATCATTGAAATAAAACATTTAAAGCATAAAAAGGGTCAAATGATTTTAAGTATAGTTGTAAAAATAGATTTATACCTAATAATTGATGTGGAAATGATATTATAAAGACTCAATCCATCATCCTACTTTGAACATGAGAGAGACATTTAGAAAATTCAATGATGACTTGTACTTGTAAACTAAATAACTTTAGATAAGCATTGATTAGTCATGCTCATTACAAAAATAAAATATGATGTATACCAAATAATGATTAAATTTTAAAACAAAATTAATTCATGAATAATAATACTTAAGCCAAGGTATTCTTGGGTATAAATATACCGTATACTCTAATGAGACATGAATATGTAGTTTTGAAGATCAAATGGCCCCTATCTGAAATTTTAAAAATGGTTTGTGTTTGACAAAAAAAGAATTAAAAAAGAATTTTGGATCTTAATTTATATATGGAAATAGTGTGTAAAACTTCTATGTATACCTTAGATTTCATTATAAACACTGAGTTAGGTGTCTTTGATCTATAGGCTCTATGATATACTAATCCCAAGCATAAACAATGAACATGCCAAAGGGCACCAACTACGTAGGTTTCCACCATTATTGTATCCACTTTATCACATATATAAGGTACATAAATAATAACTTCTTGGGGCTAATTTCATACTAGTTCACTATAAAATCAAATGACAAAAAGGCTTCTTGTTGGGAAAATCAAGATACCTAGGTTCTTCCTATATACTATGAGGTACGTGGAATCAAAAATCCATTTACAATGTTGTATTATGGATTGAATATTGAGGTAATACTCTTCACACCATGGATCTTGTTAAACTAATTACCATTTTCCCAAAAACAACCACCCCTATGATTTTTACAACTATTGGACAACAACTTTAACCTAGAAAGTTTTTACCAAAAACAAAGAATACATGTCCAAAATTTTGGAATATATTAAAAAAATAGTGATTCAAAAATTTAAACAAAAGATAAGAGTTCTCAAAACATATAATATACCTATCTTCAAATAATCATCCTACCCCAATTTCATTTTGGGATTTTTTTGATGCCACTAAAACCACCAATAATATAGTGAATCAATATCTAATATAAAGTTATTTTAGAGGTTAATATATACCATATGGTACACTTTTAGATCATATGGAATATGTTTATTTTTATAAATTCCATGGTAACCCATAATTATCATATATAGGTGGAATTTTCATTCCACACAAAAGGGGAATCTGCTATAAGGCTAAGATATAACATCTGGTAAAATTTTTGGTCAAATTAAGATCTTTAATTTTTCACATGATTCCCAAGGTAATGTAAAAATTTTCATTTGAAGGGGGACTAAACAATTTATGCAGAAGGACTATTTATTGTAGAGTATAAGAAATACCATCTAGTAAGTTTTTCAAATCAAACAAATAATGTTGATTTTTACCAAACCCTTAGTATTATGATATGTGTACCAATTTATGATCAAATAACATCCCTTGAATGTGAGGTGAGAGCATAATATTGGATATTTGCAATATCCCACTAAAAATTGTGCTTGAAACTCAAAATAAAGATGAATATCTAAAAATTTAACCTGCACATAGAATAAAGTGAAGCTTTTGTAGCTATAATGCCACATTAAATTATGTTTATAGGGTAAAAAATTATGTTGGCTACCATAATACATAGACCAAAAATGCATGCAATAATATAAATAAATAAAATATTTAAATAAAAATACAAAGATTTACCACATGTAGGATGGCTATCTCTTTAGATGAAAAGGCTTTGTCTTATATTTTTATTATAACAATAACTATCTTCTATAGTGAATTCTTTAATCACTAACTCTATATGATCTTATATAGATAAGAAAGGGCTATAAATAATTTTTGAAGAGTATTGAAATTGTAAAAAGAGTATTGTTAAGATAATACTTTACTATTTATAGCAAAAGCCAATCAAGTCAATAACTTGATTAATACTTTTATTTAATAATAATAATAATAATAATAATAATAATAATAATAATAATAATAATTTGTGGATAATTATGCACCAATTAGTGATTATCCATTAATTATACTACAATGAATAATAAAAGTGAATCTTAAACTATATAATAGTGTATAAGTACTTAAATATAATAAAAAAGTAGAGGGTAATGCATAATTTAGGGGGGCATCTCAACTCTTTATTTGCCTATAGTATATGTCTAAGCCATTTTTTTATTTTTGTAATGTTCAGATTTAAGCTTATGTAAGTTTGATGGAATAAGTGAGTAGAATCATAGTGGAATGAGGTATTCCATTTAGTGAAGTGTTTTGATAGTTTTGAATATGAACACACTAGATAGAGAGGTTGGTACACAAGATTTATTAGATGTAGGGAAAGTTTATGGAGGAAATGTAGTAGCTTTTATAAAATGGAGCAAATAAAAAATAGCTGGGGGAATGGAAGACACTATGATGGGGATTTGTGCATAGACATATGAACCTATATAACAACTTAAAATATTATATGAGATGTTGATGAAAATTATAGAGTATCACTTTGTTGAGGATCACATCCACAAGGGAAAGATCACTTGTTTCATAAAAGAGTGACATTACTAGAATGAAATTTGAGTTAAATTACATGACTATAATGGTTTTTTCACATAATTGGTATATAAAATTTGATGCAACTCAAACATTAGTAGACTCGATTCACTTATGACTACATTCTTGAGGGATTTATACATTCTAATGTTTGATAAATAAAGCATTTATGCTTTGAAAGAGTTTCAAAATAGAGTTGTGAGAAGTGTGTTCCATATGATGTAAGTATAGAGACATTAATTTATAACTAGACTTGAGAGATACGACTAATACAACATGCATAGTGATTTTTTGGAGGTTTATTTCCAATATTTCAAAAAATGTATTGGCCATGAATGTTCACAACTTTATGGGAAACATTAAATGATGTGATTCATATGGAAGTTGTGGGGAATTTTGATACAATGAGTCCCCTTTTTAGGCTCAAATATTAAATATGGCTATGTACATCCTAACCTTATCTACAAATAATGTGTAATATATAGAGGGAGGAATTTCGTGAAAATATTATGATACAAAATGCCATATAAAGAATAAATATATGAGTAGGAAAGTGAAAATTCATATTTTTTTTTATCATGAAATATATTAGAGGGACACAATATGAGTAATTATGAAATTATCTTAAGAGGTCACAAAGATTAATTTAATGTGGTTTAAGATATATGACACAAAAATAATTACATGGTAAAATTAGAGGTCATTTATGATGTTTAGGGTGTGAAAAGATGAAGTTTTATCTAGATAAAACAAAATAATTCCACACAAAATCAATAACCTCAACATGCAAGAGGCTATGGTGAAAGGAAGGTTTTGATATTTGGTGATGGAAGAGGAGGAAGTAGGTTAAAAATAAATTATTTCAAGTGTATGTCTTTGGATCATTATTAGATATAATGTATTAGATTCCCTAATTTTCCTCTGTATAATAAGGGTCATTATTCCTTAGTACAATAAGGATCATTATTCCTCAGACATTAGAAATAATTTATTATAGAAGGACATGGTATCAAAATGACCAATATCCAAGTTGTGAACCAAATTTGAAAATGTATAGTCAAGGAACCTAGTATAAGGGAGGCATAGACCCAAAGGTGAAAATCACCACAAGAGAATTGCAAACTTAGAAAATGAATATTATGATTGTAAAAAAATATTTGATGTGTAAATCAAGATTATTTTTTTTATATGAATAGCCACCAATATAAATTTAATGATAAATTAGACTCATCAATAAAAGAGTACAACCAAGAAATAAACAATGATATCATGGAAATTATGTTCATGTATAACAAACACCAAATATTGTTATTATTGTTAAAGG
>JARHVA010003740.1:945000-975000 GCA_037957365.1 Torreya grandis | reverse complement strand
GGAATATCTTATTTTTTATCCATTTTTGTTTTTTATAGATCATGAGGAACATGCCTTTAGTGAAAAAATCAACGTTACATATTAAGAATTGTTGATGGATTGTGTTATTCTATGAGTTTCATTTTTTGGTGGTTTTTAAGTCTATAATATTTATTGTAGTACCAAACCATCTATCTGATATCAAAATAGGGTAGGTTTCATGAATTATTGAATATGACATGTTAGTTACACAAATAGATAAAGTGTAGAGAGTTATTAAAATAATGGTTGACATAGATGCATTATAAACTTAAAATTATATCCAAATATCTATATAGTAAAACATAAGAATTGGATGGTAGGAAGGTTTACACAATATCAACTAATAGGCAGAATTTTAAAAAATACGGAGAGGTGAAGTACGTTGTAGATGGTATTGGAGAATGAAAATGTAGATATTTTACACAAATGTTATGAAGGAATTGCTAGGGGACAATATACATGAGAGGCAACTGTGCAAAATATTTTTTTGATGGGTATTACATGATGAAATTATTTAAGAATGAAAATATTTATGCACATAAATGTGATATAGAAAAAAGGGTTATTAAGCATAATAAAAGGGATGGAATCTCATTATTCTTAATTTTTTTAATGTAGGATCCATTTAAAAAATGGACTATGGATTTTTTGGATTTGATAAACCTTGTTACATGATATATTTTTCTGCATTACGTCATAACAACTACTAACTACATTAAAATATGGATTGAAGTTTTACATAAAAAATATTTAAATCCATTTTAATGTTTTTGAATGAGGGTTAAAGTGTAAAATACACTATAGACATGAATGAATAAAAATATTCTAGAGAAGTTTAATTAATTGAAAACTGAGATAATTGAATATTTTGAATTAAATATTGAGTTATGCCAAATATAAAAACTACATTCAAAAAAATAATTTCTTTGCATAAATTCTAGGAATAAATAATACATAGCTTATCTAAAAATGTGCATGTAGACATGAGATATGTGGAGGTGGAAAAATGTAGGAACAAGATCAAGATCCAATCATTAGATTTTGTAAATATTATTTTTACAGGCCTAGACACTTGCATCATCCTTAAGACACTTGCATCAATGCAAGTGTCTTCATATCAAAAAAATGTTTAGTATAAAATATTCACTATATTTTGAAGTAACCACCTTGATCGTTTCAAATTTTTTGTTACCTTTTTAAAGATGTCTTTTATTTGTGTGCATATGCTATATATGAATATGTGTATCAAAACACTAGTTCTTCACCTTAGGTCTTTATACCTTGCCAAAAATGGTTTGTGGGATCTAAGAGTTGAACTAAACTTAAGGAACCCTCTATTAATGAGTTCTACTTACAATCCAATACTCTACATATTGCCTCAGACATTGTAGTTCTCCCCTAAGTGTTGGCTTATGTGTGTACAAGGGTGAAATATACTATATGCGAGGGCATGCAATGATCTATCTTGTAACTTGAAAAATATAGCTTATGGGATATTATTTCATATAACTAAGATTTTCCCACTATAAATTGGTGTAGAGATGTATAGGGCATGATCCATACTTTTGTAAAGACAACATGAGTACCATAAGTAATTGGAATTAAAATTAACCCCAAAGAATCTTTCCATTATTCTTTATGATTTAAGTCTTTGATAATATATCCAAGTTGTGATAAATGTCTTGAATTTAAATATTATCATAAATATGGTTGTGCCAAATATAATATCTGCCCATGAATAATTTGATTTTTAATTATTTTTGGCAAGGATGCTTTTTGTTTGGTGTATTTGGAAGTGGTTTTGGAGTATGTTCATTTGGTATTGGTAATGTATTGAGTAACCTTTTTGAAGGTGTCATTTAAGGATTTGGAATAACACATATTTATTCATTATATTAACTTTCAAATGCCTTCCCATTGTATGTATCTTGAATAAAGTGTTTGTACTTTGTAGGAAATATATATATATATATATATATATATATATATATATATATATATATATATATATATATATATTGTTATATATCTGAGTAGGAAACAAGCATATCTGTGCACATCGATATATAAGTGGTTAAATTAGGAGTAATGTTTATGTAATTCCATTTATTTTATATTATAAGTAATCAGTTTACTAAATATGAATTGAAGTTCCTAATCTAAAGGTTGATATGCTAAGGAATATGATGCATTTTTAAATTGAATAGCATGATCTTGAAAAATATCATCATCATGTTGTTTGAAGTTTATAAAATGTTCCAATATAAGTTTTGGAACATTGTGAATATTAAAGTCCAATAAGAAAACATTTAATTTCTTGTGTGTAGCTAAGGAACCATTTGGTAAAATATAGAACCAATCCCAATATTCTTATGTGAAGCTTCAATGGAATGATTTTAATAATAATAGTTAATCTTTAGACCAATGATAAAAATAATTTACGTATTAAATTATATGGTTTGAAGGATATTCATGTCCAAAACACAATGGTAACATTGGAATAATAAAATCATTTGGATAACAATATTCAAAGGCACATTAATTAAGAGGTTTATTTTTTTATAATGTTATTGATATAAGTAGCATTTTAGGATATCATTTGTACTTTGATAAGTCTAACTTACCTTTGGATATCTCATATAGTACTAATCATAGAAATAATGTAAGTAGTAAGAAATTTTGAGGTTAGGAAAAATGTAATCATTGGTTGTAATTCACCATATGTTTGGAATATAGGAATAATCGATGTCTCATCATTATGATAACTTTGTTTGAGAGTTTCATCACTTGAAACATTTGAAACTTATAATAATTGAATTTTAGTGTATTTTTTTGGAGATTTTGCTAATGGTGCATCTTTTGGAAATTTTGGGACATTTAGTAATGGTATATCATTTAAATTTTAAGTAATTTTTGGTAATGTTACATCATTTTAAAGGCATAGGATATTTGGTATTGCTGCATCATTTACTAACCTTGGGACCTTTGGTAGTGATATATTATTTGGAGTTTCCAAGGAAGCAATGATATCCTTATGAATTTTGCAAAAATTTTTAAGATCAAAATATGGATAATTTGACTTCTTATTATTAATGAGGGGAGCATCATTTAGAAATATAGGACCCTTTGGTAATTATATTATTTGGCATCGAGAAAAATTCACATCATTTAATGTTTTTAAATTCTATATGTCAGGATATCCTTACGAACATGATAAAATTTCACAATTGAATAAAGGAAAATTTGGCCCATGTGTATCAAAATTTATTTTAGGGGTTTGAGGAGCATTTTGACTATCATCATGATGTGATAACCTACCTTTTTAGTTACTAATAGTATGGAATTTTTAACCAAACATAGGACATAATAAAATAATAAAACCAAGATGGTGAATATTAGAACCATGAGGGGTATGATTCTCAATGAATCAGGTCAAACATGCATGATTTTTTTCACTTGGTAACATTTTAAAATGTATGTGATCAATATATATGGATTTATACATATATAAATTTTATTTCCCATACATTATTCTTCATATTAAAAATGGTGCCATGGGGGAGACATTGATTTTATCTTTGGTAAAATAAAAAATGAAATAGATAAGAAATAAATTTTGAAACCCTAAGAAGATGCAAAACATTATAGCAAATAGTGGTTTTATGAGAATACATGGGTGTCGGGTTCATGAAAAATTTAACCTTTTTTAATTATTTTGGATGAGGATTAAAGGGTAGGATAGCCAATACACAAGGATGAACAAAACTATTCTAGAGTAGACCAATCAATTGAAAACTAAGATAAAGGAATATTCTTAATTAAATGTTGAGTTATGCCAAGTATATAAAGTACATTAAAAATAGTAATTTTATTAGATAAACATTATAAAGAGATGATACTTAGCTTATTTTAAAATATACAAGAAAATCTAAGATATGCAAAGGTGGAAACAAGATCAAAATCTACTCGTTAGAGTCTTGAAATATTATTTTTAGAGGCTTGGAAACTTGCATTTACATAGGTGTCCTGATATAAATAGAACTATCCAATACATCATATTCACTATATTTCTAAGAAACCACTTAGAGATTTTTGGGTTTTCTATTTCCTTTTTATTGATGTATTTTATTCATGTGGACAAGATGTAGATGATTATATGTGGATAAAAACACTAGCTCTTCACCTTAGGTCTTTGTACTTTGTCCAAAATGGGTTAGTGGTATCAAAAAGTGATGATAACCTAAAGTGTCCTTTTATAAATGAGTAATACTTACATATCCAATACTATTAAGAGGGCATTAGACATATGTAGTTTTCACCAAAGTGTTGGCTTGTGTGTGCACAAGGGTACAATATATTATATGCAAGTGCATTTGATGATCTAGTTTTTAAATTGAAAAATAATACTCATGGGATATTATTCAAGTGATCTAAACATGTAATATGATTGATCTTATGAATGATATGAAAATAAGGAATAACATGTAAGTATAGATCAATTGTGAAATAGATTTAATGATCATGAATAGGTGATTTCTTGGTGTTTTATATATGGGTAATGAGTGGGATTATATTTGTATTTATGTCACACCTTTCAAAAAATATATTATAGTAGGGTTGAATAATAAAAATGGGTTGACCCATACATTTATAAACATTTTTTATTTTTATGACTTTTGAGGACTATATACTTCATAAGAATTTGGACACTATTGTTGATGCAAGTGTCCCTATGTGGGATTCAAGTGTCCAACATGCTAGGAAGCTGTTAAGGATATAACACTGATAATGAAGGATTTATAGATTTTTAATATTTTTTTACTGTCCATGAGATATATGTCATTATAAATGAGAGGGCCAAACCATAACATAAATAGTTGAGCATAGTCATATAGTGAATGTGAGCCCTTCAGTAGTAGGGAGATCTAGAACTGAAGGGTAGAGACCTAATAAGTATTTTTCAAGTATAAAATATTGAGATGATATATAAATAATATTTTAGTATATAAAAAAATAAACTACAACTATATTTTTATTAGATAATATAATAATAAGGTACAAGTGTCCTCTAAGTATAAAAGTTATACAAGGACTTATTTTTTTATAGGTATGGTGTGTATATTTTTAAAATAATTTATAGTTGAATACAATATGAGAACACCATATCATCAAAAATAAAATGGTACAATATAGGCCTTTAACAATATTTTGGGAAATTTTCTCCCAAGAATCTATGATATAGGTAATAATGATTGGAATCATCATGTGTCATTAGTGTTATGTCCTTATCAAACAACGCATAAATGGCTAAAAAATACAAACCTTTCTAGCTAGTATATGAGAGAGATGTCATGTTACCAATATAATTCTTGATTATATCACTGAATATTGCATACACAAGAATATTATGATACCACACATCACTAAACATGAAAATTTTATAATTTACTAATATGTATGAGAATAATCTATTTGTAAGATATAATCAAGAGGTTAAAAAAGACCCATATGAAGGTTTTGTATGAGAAACACATAAAAAGTAAAAAAATTGTGCATTAATGCCAAAGAATTTTGCTAACATTACAAATTTGAAATGCACCAAAGGAAACTCCATATCAGATATATTGGGCCATATATTCGTTACCATTTAAAAAAAAACTAACATGTGTAAGTTGTGCATGTTAGATAACATATTTATATAGGGTAACTTTAATGGAAGTAGGATTATTACATACTTCAAATGACCAACTAAATATGGATGATATAAGGTCACTAGCTTTGTGAAAATGTACCACAAAATATTTTTTACTTTCACTATTTTTATTACACTAAATTACTTGTATATATTTTGTGCAATAATTGTAGATTACGTTATAGATCCAGTTGGGTGAGTTGACTAAGTGGTCTTTTATTATCCTTATTCTACATGTCTAAGTATATCTAAGATAGGTAATCATGTGAAATGAATTCATATAGATAAGAGAGAACATATTTATATTATAATAAAAAATATGTGGAAAATATAAGGAAATTAACAACTAAGATAATACATAAGATGTATTGTAATATATTAGTTTTGGGGAAATGGGAATGCCATATTACTTCAACATGAAAATTTTGAATATTTATGTACTAAGGAATAATAAAGTGCACATGGAGTATAGTGTTCAAGGGAAATGTAGCACATTATAGTGTACAAATCATATTAGTGGAATGCAATGGAATATTCACAACAACTTTGTGTATGTAATAATTTAAATATTCAAAAAAAAGAGATGCCTAGGTAAAGGTAAACAAATGGCCATATTTTATAAAATTATAATATTGGATGAAAAAAAAATGAAATATTTCATGGGTATGTGGAAGAGTTAATGCACCTAAAACTATTCTAGAAATGAGATAACCTTTAGTAATATTTGAGAATTGAGAATATTTAAAGAGATCTATCATTCTTGTGTAAAAATGATAACTAGGGCATGTGTAGGTTGAATACAATAAAAAATATATATATCTTACAATATATGGAAATGGATAATACCATACTAGAACCTACATACTTATAATTGGCTATGCTACAAAGTAAGGTAGCGGCTATAAGCAAGAGTTGTTTATAAAATGGGGATTAAAGATATAATTAAGAATCCTATGTGACATAATGAAAAATAAAGACAACCTAGTTCCAAAATTTAAAAGAGATAAACTAAAAATAAATAAAAGCCATTAGAACATAACTAAGAAATATCTAGACTAAAGGTTGAAACTAGGGATATAATTTCATGCTAATATAATGGGTCAATTAATAATAATGTGTCCCACTAGGAAAATTAAAATAAATTCAAAAATAATTCAAAATTGAATCTTAATAAATAGTTAATGATTTTTTAAAAATTTAGAAAAATGCATATGCACTAAATATTTATATATTTAAAATAAAACACATAAGTTCGAGTAATATCAATGATTAAAACTAAACATATATTTGAGGGGATATTTTAAGTGTATGTGACCTATGCATGCCAAAACATTAGACACATCCTAACAGAAGCTAATTCAATCATGGTAAAGAAGTGAACACACTACTCTAATATATATGCATATTAAAAAAATAAAAGAATGAATTTAGAGATATGGATACTTACATTGGGTTGAATTATATGCACATAAAACTCCACCCTGGCTCGAGTGGTAGTCTATGAGAGAAGTTGTAGGTAGAAGATCAATTTAAGTATGAAGTCAAAAATATCCTTAGTTTAGGACTCCAAATACTAGGTGTACCTCTCTGGTTTATATTCCTTTTCACTCACACCAAATACCTTGTGTAGACATAGAACTCCATAAGCACAATATACTATAATATAACTCCTCTTCTTCTACTAAATATAGGGTTTTTCACACAAACAAATAAAAATAGTGTGTGTTTATTATAAAAATGAGATATAAGATCCCTATACATAAATATACAATTTTTAAAAATCATCTATATAATATGCTGATTGAATTGATTTACATTTATTTAATACAAACATTATGAGAGAAAAAATAGTATGCTGGTTATTCTGAGTTACCACAAGAATCAATTAAAATATATAGAGTAGGACCAATGTATTTAGAAATGGAGACATTTGGTAAAAGTAATCCTATTGGCCATGAATTATATAGTTAATAATATATGGATAAAAAACAAAATTATCTTGGCATGGCTGAGTTAGTTGGATAAAAGCCTAAAACTAGGTAAAATATGCATAATAGAGGGGAAAAGCACTGAATGAGGCTAGGAAACTATGGATACAAAGATAATGTGTGTAAAATATGCATAATAGAGGGGAAAAACACTGAATGAGGCTAGGAAACTATGGATACAAAGATAATGTGTGTAATATAGGTATAATATTTGTTCATATGAAAATACATCATAAACTAACATGAGTAAACCCAACCCAAATCTAAACACATTCCTTAGGACATACACATAGGGTGAGAGATGCATTTATGAGTTTACAATGGAAATTATATATAATTAATAAGTATAGGTGTATAAATATGTCCCATCCAAATCTCATTAGATATCATAATAGTGTAATACAAGATGGTGTTCTGGTAAATAAAATATAAAAACAAAATATAAGAGCAAGTGTTGCAAGTAAGTGATGATAAATTAAATAACCAGATTGAAAGTAAAATATACATTCCTCAAATTACCTTTATGCTAAATATATTTCATAAAAACACTATAGTCTTAACATGGAAATCATAATAAATAAATTTGGAAACCCTAAAGATATAAGCATAAAAATGGATAAAATAATTGCACACATATCTAAGATAGTCTAAAAATGGAAGTATGGGTAACTCTCATAAAGGATTGCACAAAAGAAAGGAAATATATAACTTCATAAGGTAAAGGATAAACTGAGACCAAAAAACAATTAACAAGATAAAGGAGATAAAAAGGATGGATAGCCATAAATAAGGATAAATTAGGTCTAGATGACCCAAGGAACAACAATGACATTAAATAAAGTAAAAAATGAAAATTGGAATCAATACCAAAAAACTATACATTTAGGGATATATTAGGAATGTATGACTTGAAAAAGGAAAATAAAAGTGTTTTATCTTATTTTGGATTTAGTCATCTAAAACAAGACAAAAATTGAGACCAATTTAGACTATGTAATTTATTTATAAATTAAGAAAATATGAATGTAACAAGAAAAATATGATTGATTTATTGGACTTCATATAAATAAAAGTGACAAAGAGGATTGGGTACTTAGATTATTTGAGTTATGTTCTATTTTTTAGTAGTCAATAATAATTAAAAGTGTTATTAAATGGGTCTATGGTTTCTTAGATCCATAAGTGACTATTAGGACCTACTAGGAAATACCTAGTAATTTATGGATGCATATGATAACTTGAGCCATTTAATTTCTAACATATCTATCCATATGAGATGTGTCATAATATTATATCATAGATCATAGTACCTACATATAGGTAGGTATTTTAAATAAATTTAGAATATTGATCTTTCATGTGGGTTTAGATTCATATTACACCACCTTAAAACCATAAATCCAATTTCAACACTTAATTCACCTATAAAGAAGGGCTCGAATGGATGGGTTGAGATGATCTCAACCACCTTTCACTAAATTGTTAAGTGTTACCTACATTACAATACTAGAGGGTTCAAACCACATGTAGTTCTCAAACCTAACTATGTGTGTGGTCAATCAATTATGTACCATTATTCAATGCAATATTATGTGGATATTGGCACTTGAGAACCTATTATTTTGAAATTATACTAGTATTTAGAGTTAGTTTAGTGGCTATTTATTTGAGACTTTTTCACATTTGGTTTATTTAATGTTTTTGGGTGAAAATTTTTATCAAGAAAATAAATTGACAATTTTGGTCAATAGTGGGCAAAAAAGGTCCCTCTCCTATTATAAGGATTATATACATTTATTTAAAATAAATACAATATTGTAAATAAAACTATTTATAAACCAAAATGGTGTTTTGTATGGAGGTTATACTTTTAACTAAAAAGTATAAAAAATGTGGTAGGAGGGAAATGTAAAGAGAAGATAATGGAGGAAATAAAATTATGTAAGGTAAATGGAATAAAAATGATGATTATAGATATCCAAACATGGAAACTTACAAGAACAATCCAAAAAATGATGTGTATTAAATATTTATCATGAAAATGGGATAGGAAAGATATATTCTGGACATAGAAATAGAATACATACATCAAATATATTGAATAACCCTAGGAAAAAGAAAAAAAAAACTTTGTATTTCCATATAGAAATGGACATAAATCATGTTATTCACCCACCAAGGTTTCACAATGATAGAAATTATTAATGTATATTTAGGAATATTTCTACATTAAAAATTTTGTATATGTTAACTATGTGACAATATAACTCAAAAACATTCAAAATAAAAATAATAAAAGAGATTAACATATCCACATACATTATTCATTAAAATAAATTTAAGGCACACAGTCTTAGAAATCTCTCCTTGTATTGATTCTTCCACAAATTGAAAATAAATCTTTGCTTTCTACTTATGCCAATATTTGTTTTATTTTTCAAAATTTATTTTACAATGAACATAACTTGTATTTTATATCTTGTGAGGGAGTAACCACCTTATAAACACCCAAAAAAAACATTTATAATCACCTTTTTGGTAAAATACTTCTATTTTATAGTTACATTATCTTATATAACTCTTGAAAGGTAAATATGACCTTTTAAGGTGATTAAAAAAAGTACTAAAAAAAATATAAAGTTGGGAACACAAAAAGTGAATCTTAAGTGGTTAATATGAAGAATACAAGTTTTTTTTAGTTTTTTGTTCAACTACTTAAACTCTCTTTGACTCCTTTTTTGTGATGATTTGAACCTGTAAATTGTAAAAATCTAAATAGTTTGGACAATTCCTTCTCTTACAAGAACAATTATATGAGATAAATGTATACACATAATATTTTCAAAATTTATCAATTATTGATGTTTTCTCTCTTGTAATAACTTGTTGATTCTCATACTCTTTGATTTCATGCCTTAAAGGGTGGACTAGGAAAGTGGTGGGAAGATTATTAGTGTTTCACAATATTTCTTCCACCTATACCACCACCTAATATGTACACAAAGTTATCCTAGACACTTCCTTAAGCTTTATATCCTCTCTTGCACTCTACTCCAAATTTTAACCATCTTCATTAGTCCCTTCCTAAGCCTAGAATCCTTTTTGATAGTTTATGTTACACTATCGACCCCATCGACCCTATACTCAAATTGATAAAACATATTTAGGGTCTAGGTTAGCCCTTGAATGACCTATACCTAGATGAAGACCTAATTTATTTTTATCAATAACGATACATAGTTGATTAGGCTGACCTTATCATCTAAACTTTTAAAAAGGTTTAGGGTTAGATTCATATATATACACATTAATTTCATGACTTATTTATAAGAAAAGAAGAAGAATATTATAATTCACATATACTTATACACTATTTTAATTGAAGAGAATAGCTTAAGGTTTCAATACTTTCTTTGGAGGTATAAATATTGTCCTATGGAGAAGTCTTTTGAATGCATAGAGAAGTTGTGTACCCTAGAGTTAACTTATATTTGTTATCCTTATATACCACAACAACCTCTTGTGAAGCATATTTCGTAGGGAGAGATTGTTAGCCTAGAGAGGGATTTGACTTATATTTGTATTTATAACTTTGTTCCTCCTTTGTAAGAGTATATAGATTAACATTTGTACTTATCTCCCATGCATTAGGATTTCCTATACATTGATGCGAGTATAGATCTTCTATGCATGTTTGCATTTTATTTTTATTACCTTGACTTTGTGTCACAAGGTTTGGTGTGCACTAGATTAAATTTTACTTTACTTGTCATTTACTTTGTGAATATGAAAGCATAGGACCTATCTAGGGTTATTGCATGGTGTTGCTTGACTAGAGGATTTAGAACACTCTCTAGTGATGTTAATGTGGTAATAAATCCCTTAGTTAGGTATAATAGATCCATCTTAGTCATGAACCCAATATATAATGTATCAATAATTGAAAGTTCAAGAGGATTTATCTTCTCTGAGTTAGGATTGATTAATAGACTAGTTTCATTCCCCTTTCCAGAAATTTTGGTGAACCTGATGTGAATTAAACCTTTGTAGGTTTACTTTCACACTCTCATTTTGTCATCATATTATATTTTTTAATTTTTTTTAGTATTGTATCAAAAGATTTAGTATAATTATAACATTTTTTTATTAGGTTTAACACACAATTTCTCTAAAATGACTTTGTTCTGTCTGTGCATTTTTCTCAAAATATAGATTATTGGATCAATCAATGTGGTATAGTATTATTTTTTAGCCTAGATTTGTACACATAGTCAAACCAATTGACTTTTTTTGCCATTCTCTTCTATCAACATATAAGTCTTTAAACATAGTGAATCCAGTCAACTCTATTTTAAACATATTTTTTAGTGTAAAGGTTTTGTAATCTCCATCAAGCTAGTCGACACTTTTATTATAATTTTGAATCAACATTTCAACATCACATCATAAAATTCTTTAATCTAAACATAGTCAAGACCATCAAGGTTCATTATTCTTTTTTTTTCATTTCAACATTTCCTTTTTAGTACTATTTTTCACAAGTTTGTAGTCTGTAAAGTTGCATCTATATATACAACTTAGTCAACTTATTTGACATAATTATGTAATATGTCTTCTATCTTGAAGACACAGGTGACCTATTCAATTGTATTTTTCTAGATATTACTTTTGCTAGAAATAATAACAACCTAGTCGACTTTGTTCTTCACTATTTGCATACAATATCACCTCAACTAACTCTATACTCTTCTCAATCAAGGAATTAAACTCTCTTTTATAGTAATTAATTCATCTTTTCTTTCAATTACTTGCATGCTTAGATTAACAAACATATATTAATTACAAGGTTTTTAAAATTGCTGATTTAGTCACACTATTTTTCACTTTTGTGCACACTTCCAAATCACTTCACATTCAAAAAGCATTAAACATTTATCTTCCAAATTTATACCTACTTGGATTTCATCACTAAGGTGGAAGTCAACTTAGTTTTCTGGCCAAGTATAAACATGTGGTTGATGGTATATATTGGAAAAGCACCTAAAACCCTTATCTCTATGGGATTATGAAGTGAGGGGGTAGGACCAAATACCAAGCTATTATCATCACCAATACATATCCCTTTAAGCCTAAACATCTTTGGACAGCCTTAGATTGCTTTCTAGTTCCTTATTTTAACCAACTTTCCAATCACATTAACTATACACTTCATATAACTTAATAACACTTAGGATGAACAATTAGATAACATTTACTTTCAAGTTATTGCTTACTCTTTGATCATTGTATATTTTATTGTAAAAATTGTATTAGCCTTGTTAGTGCAAGGTTTGTGTTGTGTGTTTCAATTGGATCAACCACATTGATCCGATTGATTGTGTGATTAATTTTATTTTGATTCAAAACTATCTTTCAAAACCTCTATTTGTTTCAAAACACTATTATTTATATTGATATAGTCTCTTATAGACTATTTAGTATTTTTAATTGTAGTACATAGTCAATCTATCCAACTATATTTCTTTATCTCCATTTTAAGCCCTTGTCTAATTAGTACATAGTCAACATGTCTAACTGTGTCTTCTTATTTCTTGGCATATTCCCTATTTAGCAATACATAGCCAACCTATATGACTATGTTCTCTTTTTCTCTATCATTTATCTTGCTTTACAACACATAGTTAACAAATTCAACACTATATCCTATATTTTAATTTTGTCTTTGCATCACCCTTTTAGTCTCCTTTTCTCATTATGAACTTCTTATTTGATGATAATATAGAGTTGAAGTTAAAAAACATTATGAGATTTACCAATCACAATAGGTTTCCTTGAAAACAACTTCTGGCTTCCACTTTAGATGAAAGTAATATGCTTGTTGAAATAAATGTGCACTATAAATTATGGAACTCCTCATTCATCATTAGTTCATAATCTTTTTTTTCTCATTAGAATATGAACCTGAATTAGAGTACACATCTAAAATGCTCTTCTTTATTAATGATTTTCCTCAACATAGAGGAAATGACCCTTCTACTATTTATAATCTCATGATAGTTGGTCAAGTAGAATAAACCCATTCAACCTCCCCTACATTATCTCATGTATTTGGAGTGACACCTTCTTTTCTTCTCAACCTCTCCCTTCTAATTTGACGCCTTCCCACACTATGACCTCTTCTTCTATGATCTCTTCAACCTCCATGCCAATTATCTCTAGTAACATGGTAGATTTGACCTCTAATGGGAATTTTATAAGGCTCCTCCTCCTTAATAAAGCCACTAGTATATCATTTTATACTAATGCTAATCACACCACTAGTGATTAATTTTTATTTAATGCCAGTCATTCCACAAGTGCATCTTTTACTACACATGTTAATCCTACTACTTGTGCTTCATTTTCTACTAATGCTTCTCACACCACTAGTTCCACACATGCCACTACCAATAGTGTAACCCAAGCCACAAATACCATTACCAATGTTACACATGAGACAAAAAATAGTCAAAATACTACTCAATTCCATCAACTCTTATTGTAAACTCTCAATCAAATGAACACTTTTCAAACTAACAATGTCAATCAAATGATGTATATGAAAAATCATCTCATTCACCTTCAAAATAAACCTCAATGAGTTTCACGAGGAGTGTAAAATCCAAATTTTTCCCACCCTACCTTAGGGATTTCCATGGCAACCTTATTCTTCAACCACCCCTCATCAAAAAAATGATCAAACATTTCCAATATGAACCTATTATACCTCAAATTGCCAATATCAACTAGGAGGTATCACATCTACCATTATTTATAATGGGTCTATTGATCATACCTTACATTTAAAAACATTTGGTAATCTCTACAAAGATTGGGTCAAACATTATAATTTTATTGCTACCAAGATATTATCCAAAACACTCTCTAGATATGCTTTAAATTAGTACAATAAAATCTAATCCCATTATATCACTAGCTTGGAAAATTTGGTTAACTCCCTATTACAAGAGTTTAAAAATATTGATCTCCCCTAGAATACCTTGGCTTACTTCATCAAATTTAAGCAACTTGAAACTGAAACATCATAAGATTTCATCAAATTATGGAAGGCCTTGTCTAATCAATGTGAGCATAACATGGTAGATGATGATCACTTTCATCTATTCACTAATTCTCTCTATCCAAAATTTTACTATTAGGTTAGGAATCTCTCTCCAAGAACTTTGTGAGAAGCTCTTAACCAAGAAAAGTGCAAATATTTTCTATTATGCCAATTTGAACCATCACAACTTCCCATGGGTAGTTGCATGCTCACTAAAAATAAAAATCATCATGGTACCAATGATGGTGTCATTGATACTTATGATACCATTCACAACATTCAATCCATCACTCCTAATAATGTTTTAGAGTACGATCCCCCTCCAAACAACACCCATAATCCTATTTTTTCCCAAACAAACAAAATTAATGTTTACAAACCATTATCTTTAGCCTAGCTTCAAAAGTGTCTACCAAGTCCTCTACCATGAGAGATTTAACCCATTCATCCTATGAAATCATTATATGACGTAAACAAATTTTGTTGGTTTCATTTAAGCTGGGGCTACTCTTATGAGACTTGTAGACAATTACATAATTTAACTATGGATTTTATGCTTGGCCCAAACTTTGATCATGATTAACTCATTTAAAAACACCAAAAGGCATATGATATCCTTTAAAGCTCATGAAACACAAAATAAAAATTAAACTTTAAACTAAGTTAATGATCATCTTTTTATATATAAATACCCTCTTCCTAATCATCAAGATAACAATGATAAGCCTACTCCTTCCACAAATAATTTTGAAGGTTTTATAAACCAAACTAGTGAAGAAAATTTGGTCAATATGACTAATATGTGAAGGGTAGTCACTTTCATTGATTTTAATCCAACACAAACACACACTAAACATCCTAAACATTTCATGTTATTGAATATTATTCCCCATATCATCTAATAGAGTTGTAACAAGATGCCCTTATATCTTTCCAAGAACCAATTTCAACATCTACATTGGATAATATCTCTCACATTATTTCTATAACTCACCCAACATCTACACCCATCAACAACATTCCCTGACCTTATAATAATCTTTACTCAACTCAATCATAAGGAATACCTAAATTTGTTATTACATATCATAAAGATAACCAACCTATTTGTACTCAAACTAAAGAAACTACATCTTATTAGTATAATTTTGAATTTACTTCTAATCCTTTCATAGGAGCTCCTACGACATTATGCATCTATATCTAGACATCCCCACATGAGTTATGATGAATGGGACCCCATCATGGAAAATACTAATCTCCCATATCAAATAAACTTTTTATAACTCATGAAAACTTCCCCTCATCATTATAATTGTCTAATGTAATTATCATTTAAAATGAACATCCATCTTCCTTCTATAGTAGGATGTGAAGCTACCTTAGCTAGGTCTAAAGATAGTATGTTACAACAATATGAAGAGATATTTATACATGTTGATGAATTAATAGAAAATTCTATTCCCCTTAAGTTTCCTATCACTTCCATGATTCCAAATAAGATTATACTTCACACTGATGATTATCCATTATTTATTAGCATTCAAATTGGTGATATCCAAGTCAAACATACTTTGATTGATGAAGGTTCAAACACTTGTGTCACCTCCCTCAACTTCATTAAAAATATTGGATATTCTATGTGAAATCTTAAGTCTACATTTAGTACATGTCAAGGTTATGTTATAAGGCAAGTGCTTCATTTATTTTGTGTTTGGATCCTTATTACCATCCCTCATGCCATTATTCAAGTGAAAGTTATGATATTTAACTTCCTCCTTACCTATAACATCTTTCTTGGTATACCTTAGAATGATTGAATTAGGAATATTGTATACACATAATAATTTCAACCTTTTATCAAATATTGACTCTTTACATCTTATAAGAACCCATCAAGAATCAATCTCTCTAAGTGCATGCCTTAAGGGGTGCACTGGGGAAGGGGTGGGTATTCCTTTGGTTCTTCATAGGATTGTTGTCCCTTATTACCACATTATTACCAATAAAAATACCTCTAAAACCATTCCTAAAGATATTAATCCTCCCTTTCACACTCTTATAGTCATTTTATTCTTTCCATCCCTCTTTTCCTCACCTTGATCCCCTTTCATGAGTTGACTATACTAGGTTAACTAGGTTAACCTTATACAGTTTTAAACTTATGATTACTATATAGGGTCAACTAGGTTGACCCTATACAATTTAGGGTATTTTTCACTTAGATTTTTGTCATCCCTTCATTTGACCTAGCTTGTGACCTAGTGATTTATCTCTCAAAAACATATAGGGTCGACTAGGTCGACCCTATATAGTCAACATATACAAAAGGATTGAGCATGAGATCCATCTATATATAAAATATCATTTCATCATTATTCAATATGAAATCAAGATTTATTATTCCATCATGCTTCTTTACAATATACTCTTCCACCATTCTACTTGATGATTCTTAGCTTAGGGTTGCTACTTGGAGAATCTCATCTTATGGATAAGTTTTAGATGTTTTAACCTTTCTTAGTTATTCTTACAAACCATAACAACTTCTTATGAAGCACCTTTGTACAAGGGAGAGATTTAATCTCGATGGGTTCATATTTAGGTCAGTATATTCTAACTTTATTCTCCTCTCCTTAGTAGATATAAGTAGCATAATTATTGGCTCAAATAATAGTACTCATCATATTCCATGTATTAGGGTCTTACTCATAATTAGCTTAATTTATATTTTCCTATACATGTTTTTATTTATTTACTAACCCCTTTTATTGTGCCACAAGATTTTGTGTGCATTAGATTAGATTTACTTTTTTATTATTAAAATAGAGTGAACATTAAACATATGACTATTTTAGGGTTGTTATATGATTATGTTAGACTTTAGGCTTTGAAACCCTTCATAACATGGTGTATTATGAAAATTTATCCCCTAATCAAGTATAGTGGATCCCTATATTGGTCATGCCCTTTCTTAATAAATTTATTCCTTATTAAAATTGTAGGTATGCTCCATCTTCTTCGAAATGATGCATTTTTTATTGTATACCTTCTATTGAACCCAATTTGAACTAACCCTTATAGGATTTTTTCACCTTATTTCATGTTTTTCATTATTTCATCATTATTTTTATCATATATTTTCCAAACTGGATCGAATCTATCAACCTAGTTATCTAACTTCTATGCATAGGATCTCAGGTATAGGCTACTAGATCAACCTTATTGAGCCAATTTATATTTATAGACTTTCAAACATTTAGTCTATAATACTAGGTCAACCTAGTTAACCCTATACATTCTAGGCAATCTATAGTAGGTTTATGCAAACTTTGATCAACCTAGTCAACACAATTAGTAGAATTTACAAGCATATATCAAGGTTATTGAAAAATAATCTTCATTCTCGGCATATTTTATCCACCAAGGTTCCTTTCTATTTATATCTCTTTCTTTATAATATTTCCTTTTACAGTTTGAAGTCTTCAAAACTACCGTTGCATAGTCAACTAGATCGACCCTGCTCACCCAGTTCTATGTTCTATGTGTTGTTTGGATAACTGGGTCAACTTTGCCAACCCTATTCATTTTTATACCTTACTTCCATAGTATAATATTGACCCTATCGACCTTATTATATATTGTGTGCATACACTATTGACTATATCAATAGTGTACCTTATTTCAAAGTTAAAATTAATATTATATGCTAATAATTCATTCACACCTTCATTTGTTATTGCTTGAATTATTAGAATAGACTACATAACTTAATTAGGTGATTTTAAATTAATTTATTAGTTTCACTATTATTCTACTTTATGCACACATAGATAAATCACAAAATCTAAACAAGAATTTTAACATTTATCTACCCAAGGCCAACCTAGTTGTATTTCATCACTAAGGGGGAAGTTGACTTAATACTCTAGTCAAGTATAGAGCATGGTTAATGGTATATTCTAGCTACTTGAACCTGACACCCTTATTACTGTAGAGTGTTAAGTGAGGGGGTAGGCCCCAATAGCAAGCATATATCATTGTCACTATAGTCCCTTTCATCTCAAACTACTTGAAACCATCCTTAGATTACCATTCTAGTTCCTTACTTGTAGCCAATTTCCCATCACATTTAAAATCATATCTTAATAATATAATAAGCATTTAGGTTGACCAATTATTTATCTATTTACTTTCCAAGTTGATTTCTTTCTCTTTCCTCAATTGTATTTTGTATTGCAAAAACTTGCATTAGCTAGTGTTGGTGCAAGGTTTTATGATATGTGCTTCAATTAGATTGGATAACATAAATTTAATTAATTTTTTATTTCATTTCTACCATTTATTTTTTAAATTACTTAAAAATTTTATCTTTTTTCATTTCAAAACATGTTTAAGCTTCTTAACTTTCCCCATATGTTGTACTAGTCAACCTAGCTAACTCTGTACCTTTTTCTGCCCTCTATTCACTGTATTAGGTCGACCCAGTCAACCATGTACTATTTTTAGACCCTAATTTTTATTTTTTCAACATATTTTCACTATATTGGATCAACCCAATTGACCCTACATTATTTACAAACCTCATTTTCTATGCTAGGTCAACCTAGTCGACCCTGTACTACTTTTTGCCTTCTATGTTTATCAATCTAGTTCTTTATTTTTCCTTCTTTGCATTATGTTCATATTTTTTTATTCATAATGAAGTATCCCTCTCCTTTCCTCCCAAGATCACCATAACTCATGGGGTGCCTCTTCTCTTCCTTCATCTATGAACTATAATATGGCGCAAATAACACCTCAAGATGAAGTTGATGGATCTAATAATTTTATTACTTATCAAAAAAATTCTCATCTAAAAAATATTCACATTAATGTGGGAGTAATTGATAAAAATTTACTTAATAATCTCACTAATAATCCTTCTTCTAAAAATCCTCTCCCTAATACCAATTTGGGGAGTACTCCTACCAACACAAACCCACCTCTTGATATAACTAAAAGTTTATCCAAATTTAGCCAACAAATGAACATAATGTGAAATTATAACACCAATAAAATGATAAAACTTCAAAAACATATAATCAATATGGCTAGTCAACCTCTAACTATTCATCCTTAATCTAATCCTAATTACATTCTTCTACCTCTTCAGGATGCCTCAGGTAATTTTATTCATCAACCCATAATGAATAACAAAATTCTTTAAAACATTTTAAATGATCCTTTATATCCCTTCATTGTATCCATTGATATTGGTAACATATATTCAACTATCAAATATGATGGGATTAAAGACCTTGCCTCATTTCTTAAGGCCTTTGACAACCTTTACAAAGAGTGGATCCAAAGTAATACCTTCACCACAAAAAAACTATGAGTGAAAACCTTCAGTAGAGATGTATTATAATGGCATAATCAACTACCCCAAAATTCTATTTGGTAACTTGAATATTTTTTTAATCCTTTGGTTAAAGAGTTTCAAAATAATGATCTTCCCAAAAATTGTCTTAGCCACTTCATCAATGCTAAGCAATCTCCCACTGAATCAGCTCATGACTTTATCAAAAGATGAAAATATTTAGGTCATAAATCCAACCATAACATGACTAATGATAACTTATTCAAACTCTTTATCAACACTTTGATTCCTATTATTTAATATAATGTTTGAACTTTTGCTCCCCAAACACTTAATGAAGCCCTTGATTAGGATAAATGTCAATACTTTATTATGAAGTAATTTGAACATAATCCTAAACTTCTTAAAGGATCTTTCCAAACATCTAATGTTATCACTAGTAATACTTCACAAACCAAACTATTAATTGCCAAAACTGATATTTTTTCACCTTCTCATACACCTCTTTTGGTTTAGTAAATGAAATAATTTTTACCTCCCTCAAAACCTTTCATCTATCCCAATGCTCCTCCTAAGTGGTATGACCGCAATCTATTTTGTTGCTTTCATGCCAACATTAGGCATTGTCATGATTCTTATATAGGGCTCACTAAATTTTTTGTATCCTATGTGCTTGGTGATTCATTAAATCATGAAGCTATGATCAATATTTATTGTCAATAATACACCATTGCTTTTCAAAAATGATAGTTTTCTAAATCTTCTACCTCTAATAACCAAAAATATTCTTCAAATAATGAAAAAAAATACCAACAATGTTTGTGTCATTGATGCCGATTATGACCAATATTTTAACAATTATCAATATGTAAATGTTGCTAAGGTCAATTATCATCATAAACCAGTTCATAAAGATCTTATTACTAAGCCTAAGAAGCCATCTTTGGAGGAACAACTTCTTAAAGATACTACCACTACTAATCTTCAAAATCCCAAGAGGAACCATATCCTCTTGATCCTCCAACCACATCTATTCCTCTTAGATCTAATTTACCTCCTAAACCTCATGTTAGTTCTTCTAAGTTTCATTGAAACTTTCTTGAATAATTCAACTCTATGACTTGTAAGATTCCACTTATGGATTTGGTTTTTACTTTACCCTATCATCATAAGTTCATTATGTAATAACTATAAGAAATTGATGATACATTCTCTTTAGATAACGAACCACATTCTATTGAATCTCAACCTAGTAATATACATACCATTGAAACTATGTGTCTTTCTTCCAAACCCTCTATTGAATTCCTTGAAGAGGACATGATCAATGATGAAATTCTCTTTCATCCTGATGATCCACCAATTTTTATCAAAATAGCCATTAATACCACTCTTATCTATAAAGTTATAATTGATGAAGGTTTTGATATTGATATAACATATTTATGGCTCATCCAATAAATTGGTTATAACAAGGATCATCTCAAGCAAACCCATCTTACTTTTCATGGTTTTGACAAGACTAATCAAAATCCACTTGGTTTCATTTTGTTTCCATTAACCATTGGACCTAAGACTATTCAAACCAAGCTTATGGTCCTTGATTTACCCCTATCTTACAATATACTTTTTGGTCATCCATAGACTCATTGAATGAGGTCCATTGATTCTTCTGGTAGCCAATGCATTAAATTTTTACATAATGGAAAATGGTATAAGTATGAAGTTGATCCCAATCCATGGAGCATTAAAATTCATAATTATGAATCAAAATATCATTTTCCTACCATTCTTAAGATCAATAGTGCTCCCTTACTTGAGTTCATCAACATGAATACTGATTTACAAGTTACTCTTCTAGGTTTTGATGATGATGATCACAATGATTTTCAACATACTTGAAATAATACCAAGTTACCTCCTTACATTTTTCAATGACTTACTCCTTTTCTATAACCCAAAATCTATATTGTTCCTCTTATTGATGAGATTACTAGTTTTCCCCCTCTTTGCAATGCTCAGGGGCCTTCTTTACCTAAATATGCCTTCACATGCAATGATTTTAGAGTGGCCAAATTATTTCAATACCCTCTCATCATGTTTCCTCTTACATTTAGTAATATTGGTATTCCACCCTCTAAAACTCCCCTTGATTCTCACACATGTTCAATTTCTCCAACATATGATGATAACTATAAAATGGCCCAAGCTCAATCTAGAGACTTAGATGTATAACATTATTAGAAAACTTTAGCCCAAACTCATGTTTTTAAATAGGATGTTCATACCATTTATGTGGATCATACCTTAGATTCTGAGGGTCATGTGGCTCCTGCTAATTCTTATTTTATTGATACTCCTTGGGTGGTAGAGCAAATTATACCTTCTGAATCTCTAGAAATTTCTACATCTCCTTTATCACCTATCAATCCAATCATTGAATCTAATCCTTTTCCTATCATTGAACCCACTAATATTCCAACTCCTTATGATCCATATACTTATTCCACTCATGAAATTACACTTGATGCCAAGGCAACCGATGTTTGTCAGATACATTCTGAGTATAATCACCATGGTGATCAATTTCTTGATCTTGAAGTAGATGTTGAGTATTATGTTCCTCTTCCTACCTTGCCTAGTGATAAATATATCCTTGAGCTACTTTATGTTTGAGAACCTCAACTTCCTCGACAACATCATAAACTTGAAATTTATAAGACTAAAACTGCTTACTTCAACAACTTCGTCACTAGCATTGATCCTAAAAATTATCTGATTTCAAGCTTACCTCATGCACCATAACACTTTCAAGATGTAAATTCCATGCATATTGAAGAAACCATTCACATCAAATATGGTAATCCATCTTGCCCTCAACTAATTACTATCTCTCATGAAATTTCACCTATTGAACATGATCATTTTAGCTTATTCTTTGACAAGAATTGTGAGGTTTTCACTTGATCATACGAAGACATGCATGGAATTGACCCTAGCATTTTTGTGCATAAAATCATTAATTATCTTGATGCCAAGCTTATACATTAAAAATAATGAAAATTTTCACCTAAGGTTTCTACTTTATGTCATAAATAAATCATCAAACTTGTTGCTAAAATTATCAAACCAGTGGATTATTTTGAATGGGCCTCCAACACTGTTCCCATTTGTAATAAAGTCACTATGGTCATTCACATTTATATTTATTTATGCAATATTAATCTTACTTATCCTAAGGAAAACTTCCCTTTACCTTTAATAGGTACCATCATCGATTCCATAGCTAGTTATGAAATGTTCTCTCTTATGGACAACTTCTTAAAATACAATCAGATTCATATCATTCCTAAGGACCAACATAAGACTAATTTCACCACAAAATGGGTCAAATATTACTATGTAAAAATTCCCTTCGGTCTTAAGAATGTTAGATCCATTTACCAACATGTAATGACTCAAATATTTCATGATCTCATCCATAAAATTGTTGAAACCTATGTGGATGATCTCATTGATAAATCTAAATATCGTAAGAATCATCTTTTTGATCTTTCTATCATCTTTGACCATCTCCTAAAATATAAATTTAGACTTAATCTTTACAAATGTGTCTTTGAAGTGAAATCTAAAACATTGTTAAGATTATTGATCTCTCTCCATGAAATTGATGTTGATCCTACAAAAATTAGTACTATCATCAACATGCCCATTCTTTATTCTATTCTTGACATTTATACATATTTAGGAAAACTTAGGATAATTAGGTGATTTGTCCCTGAAATGGCATATTTTATTCACTTTGTTAGTTCATTTTTTAAGAAAGACACTAGTTTAGAATGGATAGATCCATGTCAAAAAGCCTTTGATAATATGAAAGAGTCATTACTTCATCCACCCACACTTTGTCTTCCTTCCAATGATAAACCTTTATTCTATATACTTCTTCCACATCTATTTCATTTGGGGAAATTCTTACCTGACAAGATGATACAAGAAGAGAGTATGCTATCTACAACATTAGCTGAGGCTTCATCGATTATGAAACATTTTATAGCAAAATTGAATGTGATTGCCTTGTCATTTATTTCATAGCTGAAAAACTTCACCACTATATGCTTTACCAAACTACTTATGTTATTATTCATTCCAACCCCCTTCATCATTTCTTTTCCAAAGCATTTCTTCCTAGAGATAGAATTGGTAAATGGATGGTCCTCCTTATTGAATTTGATCTCTACATTATCACTCAAAAAACTATCAAGGGAAATTCATAGATGATCAACTTGCCATACTCCCATACTAGCTACTTCTCTTCAAGATAATCTTCCAGATGATAATATTCTTTACATTAAAGGTTTTAATCGAGATGTTTCTCTCAAATATTATTTTCATAACTTCAACACTAATCTTAAAACTAATAAACTTGATGAATTCATTACTTCCTCTGGTATTACTAAACCAAAATTAGTTATCAAGGAGCTTCCTAAAATTAAGTCAACTTGCATGAGGATACTTGGACCCTTCACTTTGATGGTGTTAAATGCCTTCAAGGAGTCAGGGTAGGTTACATTCTCACAAGTCCTCTTGGTAAAATTATTCCTTTAGATTTTCACTTCACCTTTGATATCAAAATTAATATGGCTAAGTATGAAATTCTCATTTTAGGCATGAGAGTTGCTCTTGATTTAGACATTCACTATTTTCATGTTTTAGGTGACTCTAAGCTTATCTACCACCAAGTCAGTAGTGATTATCAATTTAAAAGTGAGAACCTCATCACATATCATAAAATTATAACCACTATTTCTAAGGATTTCATCTCTTTCACTATCAAGCCTATTCTTAGAGATCAAAATTCCATTCTTGATTCTCTTGCCTCTTCAGCCTCTATCTTTCATCCACACCAAGTCCTTTCTAATCCTAATTTTCTTATATAAATAAGAAAATATCCATCCTTTACTCAACCATCAGGTTCATGTATCTATCATATTAAGGTTTTTACCATTCGATAAAGCCCACGGTACTAAGACATCATTTAATTCTTGGAATATCAAACTTATCCTCCTAATTTAGACTATCATGAAAAGACACACATTTGCAAACAAGATTTCAAGATGTATTTCGACACATCATTTAATATCATAATGATGAAGGTAACTTATTCCCTTATGTAATGAAATATGAGATCCCTCCTCTTATTAAACAAGCACATGGGGGAATTTATAATGGACATGCTATAACTCAAAAATGCCTATGTATGGGTTACTTTTAGCCTACTCTTAAAAAGGATGAAATCGAATATGCTAAAAAGTATGCTAATAAATGTAATCCTTGTTAGATTCATGATGAATAATCCATTTACCTATAACTAAACTTAAAAATATCAAAATCCCTTGGCCATTTTCCACATGGGGATTCAATATCATTGGTAAACTACCTTGCTCCTATGATGGGCATCTTTTTATCATCTTCACTACCGAGTATTTTAATAAGTGGGTAGAAGCATCCTTATTAATGTTACTGGTCCTAATATTTATAAATTTAATCTTAATCAAACCATTTGGAACTTTTGTGTTCCCCATACCATCATTTCAGACAATGGTGGTAATTTCAAAAACAAACATGTTAAATAACTTTGTACCAAATTCAAGATCAATCACAAATTTTCCACACCTTATCATATACAATACAATGGCCAAGATAAGGCCACTAAAAAAATTATTTTAAAAATTATCCAAAACATAATTCATGAAACCCACATGGATTAGAATATTCATCTTTACCCTACACTTAGGGCCTATCAGACTAGCATACGTATTACCACTAGGGAAACTCCATTTTCACTAGTCTATGATTCTAAGTCAATTCTTCCTTTAGATGTTGAGATTCCCTCTCTTCATATATATCTTCATGGTATCATTCTTAATGAAGAATTACATGAAACTCATCTTCATGCCCTTGATATACTTGATGAATGTCATCCTTACACCTTACAACATAACTACCAATACAAGGCCCACATTGCCAAGTAGCATAACAAATGTGTTAGAGTTTGCACATTTAATGTTGGTGATCTTGTCTTTAAATTATACTACACCCATGATAAAGAAGGTAAATATTCCCAAAAATGATGGGGCCCATATTTAGTTAAAGATATTATTGGTCTAAGTACATAACATCTTCAAACCAATGATGGTCATGTTTTTAAAGATCCCACCAATGCACAATTAATTAAAAAATACTTTGCCTAAATATTTCCTTCTTTTCATGCTTTCTATCTACATCTATCTAACACTTTTTGTAGGTTACTTACATGGGTCTCTCCTTCTATATCAATATCCTACCTTTCACAAACCTTTAGTCATCCCTTTTGATCTTTTGGTTTCTTGATGTACCATAGTCTTCTTTATCTTCTTGTATTTTCTCTTAATTTGGCACTCCTTGGGTTTTTATTTTATGAGTTGCTTCGTAAGACATTGGATAGGACCTAAAATTCCTCATAAAACTAACATTTTTTTCTTACCTCACTTTATCTTTCATTTTGCCTCTTATTTAAATTGCTTCTTCTTCACCTCTTAAAAATATGCTAGCATTACTTTATTTTAGTTTTATCTATCCTTAGTGTGAAACAACATGTTTGAGTAACTATGGATTACTTATTTATTTCTCACCATGATTTTACATGTATGTACTAGTATTAATTTCCTTTTAGCATTTATCATTTATTGTACTGTCTTGTTATCAAAGACACTTAAGTTTATACCCTTTTTCCATTGTTGAGTGAGGTTATCTTGTTACTTGTCACTTATCAATGTTGTTTTCCCTTTTATGCATCTATTTCCATTGTTGAGTGAGATAATGATTATTAATACTCACTCATCAATGTTGTTTTACCAATTTTTTTCTTACTTTAATATTTTATTCCCATCCTTTTTGACATTTATTCTTGGTTTGACTTTGGTGAGTTTGCCTTTCTTACTTAAGGATAGATAGTTTGAGTTTTTCAGTCTTTAGTAGCCCTAGTTTTTTTGGTTACCCGATTTAATCTTGTTTATTTTTGACTTGGTCATTTGGTCTAACATAACACTTATCACCCCAACTTACCAAATTTCCCACGTACGTCTTGTCCTCATAACACCTACGATCTTGGCTTTTCTTGCATTTGTTTGTTTTTGATCTTTAGTTTTGTATTCTTGGAGTTTTTGAAAGTTGTCTCTATGCCCTACAAAATCAAAAATAACAACACAATAAAAAACCATCTAGTGATAAAGGTAAGTTAAGGTACACATCATATTTAATTTTTATTTATTTACTTTTCAATCATTTAATTTCAATTATTTTTGCTTTAAAATACTTCAATTTATTTTTTAGCATCAACATTATGTGTTACTATGTTATTTCTCAAAGCACTATCCCCTGTTGCACCTTAGTGACATGTGATGAGATTCAAGTGGGAAATATGTATACACATAATATGTTCAACCTTTTATCAAATATTGATACTTTACATCTTACAAGAACTCGTCGAGACTCAATCTCTCTGAGTACATGCCTTAAGGGGTGCACTGAGAAAGGGGTGGGTAGACCTTTGGTGATTCACATGATTTTTTTACTTTATTTCCAAATTATTACCAATATAACCAGATATTAAAACCATTACCTAAGTTATTTATCCTCACTTACATACTCCTCTGGTCTTTTTCCTCCTTCTGTCCCTCTTTTTCTCACCTTGATCCCCTCTCACCAATTGATTACACTAGATCAATTGGGTCAACCTTGTATAGTTTTCAGCCTTTGATTACTATATAATTTCAATTGGGTCCACAATTTATTGTTTAGGTTATTTTTCACTTGGATTTTCATCAGCCCTTCAACTGACCTAGCTCAAGACCTAGTAATTTATCTCCCAAAAACATACAGGGTCAACTGGGTTGACCCCATACAACTGACATATTGAGAAGGATCTAGGGTGAGATATTACTATGTATACAATATCATTTCATCATTATTTCAATATGAAATCAAGAATTATTATTTTCTCATGATTTTTTATAATCTTCTCTTCCACCATTCTACTTGAGGAGTCTTAGCTTAGGGTTTCTACTTGGAGAATCTAGTCTTGTGGATAAGTCTTGGATGATTTGTCTTTTCTTATTTATCATTACAAACCACAAAAACATCTTAAAAATCCTCTTTATCCAAGGGAGAGATTGATTCTCAATGGTTTCACATTCAGGTATGTATATTCTAACTGTGTTCTCCTCTCTTTAGTAGATAGAAGTAGCATAAGTATTGGATTGAATAATATTACTCTTCATATTCCATGTATTAGGGTCTTACTCATAATTAGATTAATTGAGATTCTCCTATACATTTATTTATTTATTTACTAACCCCTTTTATTATACAATAGAATTTTGTGTGCACTATGTTAGATTTACTTTCTTGTTATTAGAATAGAGTGAACATTAAACCTATGACTCTTTTAGGTTTTTTGCATGATTTTGTTAGATTTTAGGATTTGGAACCCTTCCTAACATGGTGAAATGTTAAAAGTGATCCCATAATTAGGTCATGTATATCCCTATATTTGTCATGCCCCTTCTTAACAAATGTATTCCCAATTAGAAGTGCAGGTATGCTCTATCTTTTCTGAGCTAGGATTGATTTATAAACATGATGTATTTTTGATTGCTTACATATGTTGCCTCATTTACCTGATGATGCATCAAATTTACCCTTAATGTTTATATATATAATATTAAAGGAGATACAAGCCCTTGAAATTTAAAATAATTCCAAGATAATGGTGTCTTTAAAATTTTAACCCTTGGACATTTACCTAGTATCTTATTTTAGGAATCTCAACATTTCAATTTTCCTATCAACTCTACCTGAGGTATCATGGTCACCCTAAAATAATCAATAAAATACCACCTAACCTCTTAGATTATGATGATGATGATGAGATAAACTAGATCAACATCAATATAAAAACTTTAGATTTCTCCCCTCATCTAATCTCCCAACTTCCACCATATTTGAATCCACATTCCTGTCAGACCTTATCAATGACATACCCATGGTCTTAACCAAGACTCACCATTATATTCATCATACCACTTCTAATGAAAATATAATACCTACCTAAAATATTAATATATAAATGCTTGATTATGATGATTGTTATACTTTAGATGATCAATTTATAGGAGGACTTGTTCAAGATAGAGATGTCAAAATTCTTAGGTATCATACTTATTTATTTTAGTCTTTCTATTTGTCTTATTATGTTCATTTTTTCATTGTACCTAATTATAGTATTATTCTTATTTTTCATAGGATAAGGATGGAGTGATCACATGGTACACCTCTAATTTTGGTAGAGCCCCTTAATAGAATACTATATATCATGCTATGATCGGTCCTTACCATTTTTATAGATACCAAGATCCTTATAGTTAATACCTAAATGGATTATAGCTACTCCTCTTAAGCCATTTGTGCACCTTGATTCACCCTCAATTGAGCCTAGTCTAGTTCCTACTCCTGTTCTAACTTTAGCTAAGCCTCATCCTATATCTGACTCTACTTTTCCTTTAGGTGATCCTAGCCCAGTCTCTCTACTAGCCCTACCTCCCCTTGGAGATGCCCTTATTACTTTGTCACATCGTGATTCCCTACCCTCTCAATGTGATGATCAAATTTACTATGCTATTCATAAATTTATTAGTTATTGGCCTAGAGACTACCAATTATATCAAACTTCCTTGGCTTCTACTTATACCTCTTCCATTATTATACCCCCAAAGTCTAATAACAAGTGTATTTG
>JARHVA010003740.1:937500-940000 GCA_037957365.1 Torreya grandis | reverse complement strand
TCATCTATCTACCATAATCACAATGTAACTAGTATCCCATCTGAAAACATAAATCAAAATTATTAAATTTTTCACTAGTGTTGGTGTCACCAACCATAGTCTTTCCATCCTCTCACTCATAGAGCACATCCTCTATAGGACACCTTCACACCCAAAAAAACCTAGGTGTCACCACTTGAACATGATGTGATCCTCTCCTCAGGGGTGCCTCTATGGACCAAATATGTCTTATAGCAATTCTTAGGTCCCCCTATGTAGTATTTTGTGCTTATGTTTCCTTATGATGATGGTGCCTCCATCTTTGATGTAGACATGGTGGTCATTGAAACCTCTACTATGATTCCTTTTGTTTTCTTGTATCCATGTCCAATAATAAGTCACTATATCACCTTTTGGGGTGCTCGACTAGTCTATGGTCTAGCATGCCTATCCCTGATCATTGGTATCTCTATAGGTACCCCTTCTTCCTCCTCTTCCTCTTGAATCTATATCATGTTATTTATATCCCCTATTGGCTCCAATATCACCTTTTCATGTGCTCAACTAGTCCATGGTCTAACATGCCTATCCCTGATCATTGGTATCCCTATAAGTACCCTTCTTCCTCCCCTCCCTCTTGAACCTATATCATGTCATGCCCAATAAGAAATAACTACTAGAGGGGTCACTAGATGGGGAAGTATAAATTATTCTAATAATCATGCCAATAGATTCATCTATACCCATGATGTTTAGTGGCCCATGATCTACATGGTGTCAACCTTGTAGCAATAGTCAACCAACTAGGCCATATAACAACTATGTGTGTATAGGGATGCCACATGATCTCCCCTCATGTGATATTATACAATGTAGGCACATGGGGAATAACCTGAGCTAAATGTTCCTATCTCCACCTCAATACCTAAGGTAGTCTATCATCAACCACATGGGGTAATCAAACTAATCGATATATGGGGATGCTATCATATATATCCATGCACTCAAAAAAACCATAGGCCACATGGTCCTTTTATCCTTTGAATAACATCTCATACATATTGTGCATGAGCTAGACATAGATGATAGCTCCAAAATCATAGATTACTACTTGATATAATATAGAATAACACAAGGCTATCACATATAGTGGTACCCTATCATTTAACTTGTGACATAACACTCATGTTATCATAAGTCCTATCATTGCCTTTCAAGTGTTTAGAATGATTAAAATGTAAATGTCAAATTATATCACTCTTAATACATGATAAATCCTATTTGAGCATGTTAACCACTAGGATAGTGCTCATCTTTCATCAAAATCTTCTAATGTATTAGTGTTCACCGATGTCCCACCTATAATAAGTCTAAGCAATACATGGGCATCCTCTAAACTAATACCCACCTCAATGGTATCCCCATCCACCTACCATTATAAAGTGTTGGTCAACCATTCCCATTCTCTTAGGGACATGACAATGAGATCAACACTCAACATGATCTATCTCATGTCCATGATGCCTCCAAAACCTAGAGCGACCAATCTAGATCTATCCACATCTAACAAATTATCTAGAAAATCTAGTAGTCATGATGCATTTATCAAACACCAATATTTTTAGTGTCTCTATAAAATATCAAATAATAAAGGGTGTATTATATATCCATGTTATAAATATTTAAAATACATTCTTAAAAATTCATAAAATAACTACTTTATTAGCTAGTTTAATTATTTTCCTATGTTTTCTAATTTTCTTATACAATTAGCCCATTTAATACTAAATCAGACATATACCCATCTTGTTATACTAAATCAACCCTTATTTTATACTACATAAACCATTTTTTAGATATAATATACTATATCATCCCTATGGTACATAATAAACCCTCTTTTGTAGATTATATCAACCCTCTTCTATCAACTAAAATACCCTTCTAGTACACATTCAAACTTTTTTTCCTTGAAAGCTATGTATACCTACTGCTACGTAGTTAATCACTAGTAGAATACTATGTTGGCCCACTACTATGTAGTCAACCCCCTACATTCTACTCTCTTTATAAACTCAGTCGACTAGGTTACTACTGCTATGTAGTTAATCACTAGTAGAATACTATGTCGGACCACTACTATGCAGTCGACCCCTACATTCTACTCTCTTTATAAACTCAGTCGACTAGGTTGAGTTTGTTATTTCACAGTAGTGAATTTTTGAACATTTACCATAAATGAATTAAGTATTTATTGGTTTGAATTCTTCTTACCTAGTACCCTGTTCTACCCCTAGTCTACCTAAAATTTATTAGGGTTAGTTTCAGTGCCTAGATATTGCCTACCAATCAATTTTCTATATGTAGCTCAATTTCAAATAAATTTACTCAAAAAATTTAAAATGCATGATTGCTTACCCATGCTACAATCATTTCAACTTATAGGCATCCTCACCATCTAAGTTATCATCTCCTTACCTTGATGGCTCTATAATCTCAAATTGGGTCTCTCAGAGCTTTA
>JARHVA010003740.1:887500-932500 GCA_037957365.1 Torreya grandis | reverse complement strand
TCGATCAAAAATATTTCATCACTAGTATATCTTGGCATTATAAGAGGAACACCTTCAAAATTTCCAACCCTTATATATGTGAAATTTGGGAACCGAATTAAGTAGCTCTTGTAGTTTTTGATTAGAGCATGTGCTTCATTGGAAGTCTTGGCCACAAGGTTTCCATCTAATGTCTTGAATATCATCATGGAAAATTCATCATTTACTCTCTTAAAATGACTTTAATTTTTGGTGCATGATCTAATGGATCTTATATTATACCAATGAACCATGGAGATTCTCATTCAATTCTATTAAATTAGGCCAAATTCTAAGTATTGTAATGGAATAGAACAAAAATGAAGTCATATAATTTTTTTTATATGGTTGGTAAATTATTCATGAATGTTACTAATTATGATCAAATCCCAATATATGATGCTCATGAACATGCACATCTAATGAAAAAAAATATTTGTCACTTTGTTCCCCATAAATCTACTTAAAAGAGTAATCATATATGACAAATTTTCGTTGAAATATGATATATAAAGTTATTTGGTCTATTTGATATCGACTCTTCTTATATTTTCCAACCAATATTGATTCAACATATTTTCACATCTCTCATAGTTGTTTTTCTAGAATTGTTGAGAAATGTTTTTATTGATTTCCATAATCCCATTTTGATGTTTGATGCTAAAGGTTATGCCTATGGAGATTTTATCTAGTTTAGCCACAACCTAATTATCTACAAATATTATTTCCCTACTTTTTAGGTTTTAGTACTTTGCACATACAAGAATTAGATATGCACAATGATAAGATGTTAGAAAAGAAGCAGCATGCCTGATTCTATTATCTAAAATCTATTGTCTTAAAAGAGTCTTTTTATGGCATCCATCCTCTCTTATAATTCATCTATGTTCATGTGATTCATATTCCTACTAGAGATATTTGTGATGTTTATGCCCGCAATAAAAATAGGATTGTATCCTATGCACTTGAACTTCATTATTTATGTAGTGACTAATAGGATAACAACTTGAGCAAGTAGATTGATATTTTTGTAGAAAACCTTTGAGGAGAGAAAATATGTGATTAGAACTAAATTCAATGTAGTGCACATGAATTTTTGTACAAGCTCATGAATATTACAATATTAAATAATATTTTAATATCTTCCTTGTGCATTCAAATATTTGGAGTTCATATATGCTATCAATATCTATAATATATTTTCACAAGCATGTTGTACCTTTAAAAATTGAATTAGCATTTAGTATTTTTAAAAATATCTTACATGAAAGATAAAATAAGAAACAATTGAGGAATTAATTTGATGAACAATGAATGAATTCATCATGCCACATTAAAATATTGAAAGAATTGTTTTAAGAACACACAAGGATGTTAAAGATCACATCGCATCAAAACCATAAATGCATACAAAAAAACTATCTATAGAAAGTTAAAATAATCATGTGATCTTGTCTTTGACATGAAATAGAGCAAGTTTGAATGGGTATGAAGAAGAAATAGATGGATAATTTTATATAGGTCCTATATGCATGCAAATCTTACTATCAAGGATGCATTAGGTAGAAATATTAGTTGAGGGCCACCACATTAAAAAATAGGTTTTATTTTAATTGAAATTGAATTAAAAACTATAAATACCATGTGTTATCTTCTAAAAATGTCTTTTGAATGATCTATTTTTGACTTGCTAGACTTATATGAAGGTTTTTACATGCAAATAACTATTAAAAGGATTTCTATAGTTCTATTTTTTTGACAAAGCAGAATTACACATCCAAAACCACTCATCCACATATAATAGCATAAATTAGCATGTAAAAACACCCTTAAAAACCATAGGTTGAGAGCAAAAGACACTTTTGGGGGTTAAATAATTGTTTTGGAAGGATTGGAGATTTAATAGAAGGATTTTACAAGAAAGATGGGAATGGAAGGAAGAAATTACATGTAAAAATGCCTTAAAAAGGCCATAAAAGTGTTTACCATGTTTTATATTAACAATAATAGCTCTGCATATCCAATACCATGGGTTTTATTACTATAAATACATTCTAGAAAGATAATAACCACAATTTCTATTGGTAAAACCACTCCCCATTAAGAAAATACCATGAATGTTATTAGTAAAACCACCCTTATTATCTATATACTACGAATTAAAAGTTGAAATCATGCTTTAAAAGGATAATACCATGAATTAGGAGGGGTAAACATCCATTTAAAAGCTAAAACTATGAATTAACTATGAATACCACCTCTTTGACAAGTCTTATATGAGCCTTCAGGCTGCCACATGGTAGAAGGAGAAGCTTAAACAAGACTTGGTGGGTTTAGGAGGTGTGATTTTCATTTTATCATACTTTATGGGGATAAAATGCATGTAAAAATACCCTTAAAATGAAACTTTACATAGTATTCAAGATTCTAGCAAACATTTTACAATATATGGGTATCATAAAAGACTATTTTACATGCTGTCAACTTTTCACACTATCATTTTGCATGCCAAAATATAAAAGGTCATGTAATAATTTGTTATAGGATTAGACAAATGTGGAGAGCCTTATAAGGATATTTTTTACAAATTGGTGAGTTCACAAGGAGCTTTTAAATATAAAATTACCTTCAAAATACCACTAATGTGAATAAAAAAGGCTTTATAATAGTATTAAATAAATTTTTATCAAAGAAAAACTCTATAAAAGGCCATGTATGCTTCCAAAAGGATTAAAATTATTTTTTAAAGGTGGAATAATGTGAAACCCTACCTTGGAACTAATAATTGATAAATTTACTTTGATAATTTGTAAAAACATGGATAACATGAGACACGAGATTTTACATTTATGGTTAAAGAGGGATAAAGATCTTGTAAGGAAGTTTTTTGAATGCAAAAATGAAAGATTTAAATAACATCCATGAGATCGAGTAGTCTATGATATCTTTACCATAGAGAAATAAATTTAAAATATAAATTATGGAAATTTAAATTTAAGGATAATAATTAGATTTGACAAGGAGCTTTGGACTGTAAGGAATGAAATAGAACTCTATAATCTGGTTTCACAAATAAGTGTTTATCTCATTAGGTATGGAGTCATTTTGGCTTGAAAAATATTGACAGGGAAATGAGATAGGAATAAGAGGATAATAAAACATGAGGGACTGAAAATAAAAGTAGGACCACACAACCAAAACAAAAGGAAAACGTGAAACATAACAAATCCTAAAATAACCTATTTACATGAAAGGGACAACCTTGTTTCACTTAAAATAATGTTTCAAATATTTATTGTTGGAGGCCAATGGAAGGTGTCTACTATCTTGGCAATCTATGTAGAATGTGTTGTCACCACATAAATGCCTCATTTTGAATAGACCCATCCACAAAGAATCAAATTTACCATGGATCCATTTTGGATTTCTTCATTTTTCCACATGGGAATGATATTCCCCAACATTAAAATATCTTTTCTTTGCCTTCTTATCAAATAATATCTTGCCTTAGGATTGGTGCTCTATAATTATGTCTAAACCCCATGTTCTTTATTTTTCAAGCTTATTTAAATACATGTCTCTTATCCAATGTACTTTCAAAATTATGATTTTAAATATCTCTTTGTAGTTGCAATGCAAGTAATTAAATTATTATGGGAATGGAAACATCATCTTTTGAAATAATTGGAAAGGTGACACTTCAATATTTTTTTCAGAGTGATATGCTATGGCCACAAAGTGTTATATAATTTTTCATCTATGAACTTGCAATTGATGGTTACAAAATTATCATTGCTTAATTTTTCCCAAACATTTCCTTATATATATATATATATATATATATATATATATATATATATATATATATATATATATATATATATATATATATATATATATATATATATTATGAATGAGATAAGGAAATTTTGTAACCATTTCACAATCTAACCAACCTTGATGAAGATAAATTAGATGCATCATCTTTAATAATATTTTATGGAACACAATACCTTACCAAGATGTTTTCCTTGATGAAATTACACATAACTTGTGAAGTTGAAAGTTTTAATGGAATATACTCCACCCATTTGGTAAAGTAATTTTTATTAGTAAGGAAATGAGTGTGCCTAACACTTTAATGAGGATTCACTATTCCCATAAAATCCAATCTGCATTGCTAAAAGGGTTTTTCAATCACCACAATATTGAGAGGAAAAAATGCAAGTTTTGGTTGTTTGACAAATTTATGATAGAATTTACACTTCCTCATCCATTATTAATTTAATATAAATATTTTATATTTTATTAATTGAGTATAAAAATGTCTATTTCAAGCTTTATCATGGAAATCTTCCAAAAGCTTCTTTTGTTGTTCTCAATCTGCACAACTTGGAAAGAAACCATCGATGATTTTATTGATTAACATGCTATCTGAAATCATATACTTTATAGATTTAAAATTGAATGTTATTAATTTATAAGAATCTGAATGTGGTAGACATTATTTTTATGCCAAGAAAAAATCAATATTTGAAATCATTTGCTCATAGAGTCCATAAACAAGATTAAAGGCAATTCTTTTATTTTATGATAATCTTCACCTATTAAGTCAAGAATGACTTCAAAATTTATTTGACTATCCATGAGTTTACACAAAAATTTACCACAAACTAATTTATTGGGGTTGATATAGAATTCATACTATTGAACTTTAGTGATCCAATTACCTCTTTTTAACCTGGTTCCTATTGAGTCAAAATAGGCTTCACTATCATATTAGTCACCATCACCATATAATTTTAATGAAGGATATAATACTTGAATTGTTTCATAGCTTTCATGATGGCATTTGCATGTTTTTCATCTAAATAATGTCTCAAATTATAATCCTTGAGATCAAAACACATGGAGGTAATTGGTGATGCAATACATTCATTATTCTTTTGAATTAGAATGGCTGAAAGGGTATGATCTGAATAATAATAATAGATGATAAAATCCTTTATGAAATAGGAACATAACAGAGTGGGTGCATATGTAATGGAATTTTTAATCTTTTTAAATGCTTCTTTACCTTCATTGCTCCATTTTCAAGAGGAACCACCTTTCATCATTTTAGTGTCTGGTAAATAAATTCTATAAAATCAAGAACAAATCTTATTAGAAAGTTCAACTTTATGAAAAATGAGTGTACACCTAGCTTACTTATTGGAAAAGACAAATTTTAGATTCATTTAAATATTTCTAGGTAAATATCTATTCTTTCCTTTGAGGTGATGTGCCCAAGGAGTTTTCCTTAGGTTACCCCAAAGATAGATTTATTAGGATTGAGATAAATTCCACGAAGATGAAATCTTTCAAACACATTCTCTTGATTTTATTAGTGATCTTACATTTTATTTGAGAACAATATTAAATATTCTAGATATACCATAATTTTCTTGTTCTTCAGGTCTTTGCAGCCAAGTTCCATGGATCCTGGGAATGTATCTCTTGCATTGATGAGATTGAATGACATTCTTCATTACAAAAATGTACCCTAAGGAGTTGTGAATTTAGTATTCTATTGATATTATCTATCAACATCTATCTAATTGTATCTTCATAATTCATCTAACATAGAGAACATCTTTGAACCCATAAATTATTGAATATTGTTTATCCATAATGGTCATTAGATAATAATATTTTGAGGACACCTTATTCAAATTCCATAAATCTAATAATATGTTAATTTATACTCTTTTATTGTTAACATGTACTATATTTGTAACTCACATTTAATGATGAATAGAAAATATAATTTTTGCATTCAACATTTTATGAATTTATTAAAAAATTATCATTGTTATTTTTGGATTGTATTGCCTTTATTTATACTTGAAAGGTTTAGCATCAGGTTTGATGCTTGGATTGTATTACTTCTATTTATACTTGAAAGTTTTAGCATCAGGTTTAGTATCAATTATGAAATTGTTTACTTTGTATCCCTTGAGGAAAAAGGAAATATGAAAGGGTTGAAATTTATTGGATTTAGATGTGAAAAATACCATTGGGTTTATTGAATTAAAATAGGTTGGATTTGCTAGTATCCATTTGATATTGGTCTTTTTATGTAGATAATTTTACTTTTGATAAACTTTCTAGCCTATCTAAATGGTTTTGGTTTTATTTTTATGTTCAATTATATAAAAATTGGGTAAGATAGTATAAGAAATTTTAATGGGTTGATAAACATTCACATCATTGTTACCTTTTAGATAAGTGGAAAATTTTATTTGAGGAGATTCACCTATTTTAGCCATTGGTTTATTTCCTTTCATAACTCCATGTGAAATAGTTCCTCATGGAAGAATGAATTTAAGATCGTCTTATTGTTTATAATATTTTTGATTTTTATGATATTGTGTTAGTAAAGACTACAAATGACTAGATTTTCATATCTCTAATGGTGTCATCATCATAATATTCACCTAAGTCATATTCTAGGTACATGTTAGTGGATTCTCCAATAGGTTATTTTGTTTCAAACTCTATAAGTTTTAGATATTCTATTTCTTCTTCTTATTGAACTTCTTCATATGAAAAAAATATCTTGTATTTATGAAAAAACATTCACTAGAGTATTTGCATTTAGACATGGAGGAGATTCTATGGAAATATTCTTCTGAGGGGATTGTAATAATGGATTATTTCCATGAAATGGCACATAGTTTTTCCTAGGAATATATTGATAAGGAGAAGTGATAATTTTTTGAGGCATTTACTTTTTTTAAAGTTGTTATATCATTGTATATCTTTTGTATAAATTTAGTGTAAGATTGACATAAAATCTATGATTTACCTTTTGAAGGTTCCTTCTTCAATTTACAATCCATTATCTTGTCATCCCCAACATCAATTGCTAATGTTTAAGTTGCATTCAACTCATCTACTCTGACTCTTCTTAACCGATAACTCACCTACAGTAATAGAGAATTGATAGAGAAACATTTGTATTCTCATATATCATCTTAGTAGTCTTTTACATATTATGAAGTATCTTTTTGATTTCAATTACAAAATATATCATAGGTTCATAATCCTATTTATTCATTTGAGTGAGTTGGACCAATAATGTGTGTGTATTTTTTGTAGGTTTCAGTGTACTTTAAAACTTAGTTTTCATGTCATTCTAATTGGTAATGACTCCTAGATCAAGATAATAAAACCAATCTACATATCCATTATTGAGAGTATCCATAAAAAATATAAGTGTAATGTCCTCATATTCAACAACTAAGATTCTAAATTCTACATAGAAGGAAAAAAAATGTTCATTTAGATGCTACTTACCATCGCCTAAAATTTTTGGGAAATTATTTTGTGATAATTTTAGAAGTTCATGTAATTTTCTCAAGGATAATGGACTAATTGAATCAACCCATTACACTACCACGGTTAAAAAAACTTCCTTTAAAATGAGAATAAAACCTAATAGGACAAGAGCTTGACTTATTATTGAACCACCTTGAAGATATTCACTTTTTTGTGGACTTAAAGGTAGATTGATTAATTTATTGATTATTTTTATCATGATCTAGATTAAAGTCAAAATAATGTTGCAACTAATAAAATGGATTTATGCTATCTTGAGATTTACTTGGTCTAGTAAATCTTCTTCTTCCATTTTGAGAGGAACACTATAATTTTTGAGGTTTAGGTTGGGTTTGAATTGATCTTTGACATGGTATTTTATCATGTTATTAATGTTATTATTGCCTCATCTCTTTATGATAAAATACATGATATTCATGTTTCAAAATAATATAAATTATTAATGAACATTTATGATATTTATACAATAAAATTTTCATATATGTTAATTATCTAATAAATGAACATAGAAACATTGAAAATAAAAATAATCAATGAGATTAATGTATCCAAATAAATTATTTGTTCATAAAAATTTTAGGCACAAATTATTCAAAAGTTTTCCTTGTATTGAATCTTTTATAGGTTGAAAATGAAATCTCTAATTTCTATCTCTATCAATATTTTTTTTATTGTCAAAAAGTTCTTTTACAATGAACAAAACCTATATTATAGGGTATGAAGGAGTAAACTCTTCATAACCAATTTTATAACCACCTTTGTCTTAAAATATTTATATTTTATAGTTAATTTATCTTTTATAACTTTAAAAAGGTAAACATGACATTTTTAAGTGATTAAAAAAAGTGCAATGGAAAAATAGAAATTTGGGAATACAAAAAGTGACTTTTTAGTCATTATTTTGAGGAAAATATGTATTTTGTTTATGAGAAAGACTTTATTTTACTAATGCAACTATCTATGAATCCTTTGAACAATATGGACAAATTGTATTTTTTTATGAGAAAGACTTTTGTTTTATGATGATTTGAACATGTATATTCTAAACCTTTGAACAATATGGACAATCCTTCTCTTGTAGGAACAATTGTATGAGTTAAACATGCAAGCCTCTCATATTATGCATTGTATATTATTCAATCCTTTTAGAAATTATTATGATTTTTTGAGTGAGATATTTGGTTTCAAAATGAATATTTTAAAGCTTACTAATATCTTCATGTTGAATTTTTTTGTTCCAAAAAAATCTTCTTTCACCATTTTCTGGAACTATTCTCTTAATTTATGGTTACATATGTCTTTGATTCATATTTATTTAATAGTTCAAAATGAATGGCTCAAATTTTGGCATATACCTTAGATTTAATTTTTTCATAGCCTTTTTAATGATGTTTAAATTCTTACAAAGATTCATCTAGAGTGTGGGTTTTTATTAATTCAAGCATTGATCCCACAAACATGAATAGTTGTCTTTAGTTTTATCATGGATACCTTCCAATACCAATGGATTCTCATCTATGGAGGCCATATATTTCAATTCTATGATTAGGTCACTATATATTCCAAGTTATTTCTTTGAAGGTGGAATTTATTATTTGATTTTATTTTGATGGAAATAATAAGATCATATATTTTTTAATTATCATCAAGAAATTTCAAACCAACAAGAAGTAGATATTCAACCCAAAGCTCCATAATTTTACTATGATTTCTATACCTACTAATTTTGGTGATCATTTACATATCAATCTCAAATTTAGATATTAGCATTTTTACTTTGAAATATCTTGATACATGATTAATGATAACTTTTTAGGAGGTTTCACCTATATTAAAGATATGTTTGATGGATGATAAAATCATATGTACTTTTTCCTCAAAATATTCGAGTTTGTATACCTTATTATATTACCTCAAATACCTTGGTTTTAGTCATGTTGAAATTATGAGTATTACCTTTAGGAGTGGATTCATCAAGTTCAATATTATTGATGTTTTAATCAACTAAAACATCAATAGATTGTGCACCTAGAGAATCAACCATCAACCTAAAATTAGTCTTCACCTTTCTCTTGTTGATTTTATATTTCTCCCATGAATAAGACATATATACATGTGAAGTATCTAATTGAGTACATAAATAAACCAATGGAGTCAATCAATATTACTATCTAAAATATGATATAAGATGTTGGTCAATCTCTATAGATTGTGCACCTAGAGAATCAACCATCAACCTAAAATTAGTCTTCACATTTCTCTTGTTGATTATATATTTCTCCCATGAATAAGACATCTTCATTATTTTATATAAGATGTTGGTCAATCTCTATAGATTGTGCACCTAGAGAATCAACCATCAACCTAAAATTAGTCTTCACCTTTCTCTTGTTGAATATATATTTCTCCCATGAATAAGACATATATCCATGTGAAGTATCTAATTGAGTACATAAATAAACCAATGGAGTCAATCAATATTACTATCTAAAATATGATATAAGAACATGTCAAAATTTAATTGATTATAGAGGAGTAACATCTTGTTTCACAGGAAAAAATAGGTGGAGGTGGAGGTATAACTAAGATTAAATATGGTTAAATTTGAGAGGAAACTATAAGTGATGGGAATATAAATGATGTCATAAAATTATTAAAATGGGAAAGGGTATTAAACCTAAATAAAAACATAGGAACTACTACGTGGTGTTGTCAATCAACATTGAAGGGTCAATTCACTATGTGAAATTTACAATGTTAGTTGGAGTGTGCCTATTCATTTAGATTTTTTTAACTTAGAGCATCACATTAACATGTATATTTATGAATTTTATCTCTATTTGGATATTCTCCATCTCCTCCTCATATTGTGATGACACTAGATTTATTTATGAATATTTTAGTACTAAAATATTGAGTGATTAGAGCATAAGAAGTTTGCCACTACTTTATTAAACTTAATTTAGCCTTTTAATCAATTTATAAAGTGTATTCTCTCACTTTTTTATTATACCAAGAACTCAATATTGTTAGTAGGAGCTATGTGCATTCTTCAACGTATATCAATACTCTTATTGACTAATTAATTAGAGGAATGAATGTGAGGTAAATCCATTCATAGAAAATATCTTCCACAATGTTAATAGCATCATCTTAAAAAAAAAAATTCACCATTTTCACCATTTAAATATGAAGGCTTTCACCTATTTCAAGGTCATCCTTGACCAATCTCTTTTTTGACCTTGAATTCATCTTTACAGTCCTTCTAATAGTCTTTAATTTTTGAAATATGAGGATAATCTAGGCCCATTATGAGATTGTGTCTCATGAAAGATTTTCTATCAAAATCAAGTCTCATCATGTGAATTTTTATTGGAAACTTCACCCATGAATTTTAAATATTAGAAGCATCTCTTTTTTATTTTAATATGAAATCTTTGAGGTTGATAGGAAAAGTTGTTCTTATAATTTTTTCATTGATACTTTTCCTGTGTACTTTAATTAACTACCTAGAAAGCTTGATCAGAACTATTTTATCACTAGGATATTGGTAGTATAATATGGACACTTTTAAATACACCAACCCTTATATAGGTTAGAATTGCTTTAATTAGCTCTTGTAATTTTTCATTAGAGCAGTTTCTTCATTATAAATCCTATCCATAAGGTTTCTATCCATTGTCATGACTATTATCATGGTGAATGCATCATTTACTCTCTTGAAATGATTTTTTCCTTTCTCATGCATAATATGAGGGAAATTTTAATATACCAATGCACCAATTAAATTCTTATTCACTTCTTTAAAACCATTCCAATTTTTTAGTATTAAAATGGAATAGATCAAATACGAGGTCATATAGAATTCTTAGATTCTAACTTTGTCAATTGTTCATGACTGTTGTTGTTGATGATCAAATCCCTATCAGCGAACTATTTACAAAAACAAATGATGCTCATGAACATGCACATCCAATGACAACAAATATTCATCACTTCACTTCCCATGACTCTACTTAATAGAGTAATCATATATGACAAGTTTTCATTGAATTATGACCTATAAAGTGTTTTGGTCTATTTGATATTCGCTCTTATTATATTTGTCAACCAATATTGATTTAAAATAATTTTACATTTATCATAGTTATTTTCCAAAAACTATTGAGTAATGTTTTTATTGATTTCTACCATATCATCATGAGGTTTGATGCCAAAGGTGATGCCTATGGAGGTTCTATCTAGTTTATCCACAAAATATTATATACATATGTTATTTCCATGCTTTCTAGATTATATTACTTCATGCATGAAAAAAATAGATATTAACACTATAAATATGTCAATAAACTAGAAGTATTCCTAAGTCCACTATCTTATATATTTTCTCACAATGGAGTCCTTTTTATGGGATCCATCCTCTCCTAGAATTAATTAATATTCATTTGATTCATGTTGATATCAAAGACATTAGAGATGTTTATGTTTAGAACAAAAATGGGCTCTTATCCCATGTAATTGAATTACATTTTGTAAGGTTTGAATAATAGGTTAGTAACTTGAGGAAGTAGATTGAGATTTTTGTAGACAAAATTTAGGGAGAGAAAGTATGTGTTTGGGACTAAATTCAATATAGTGGACATGAAGTTTTATATAGGTTCATGAAGATTACAAGATCAAATAGTATTTTGAAAACTTAATTGTGTATTCAAATATTTGGAGTTTGTATATGTTGTCAAGACCAACAATATATTATCACAAACTTCTACCTTTGAAAACCACCTTAGTATTTTTCAAAATATATTGCATGCAAGAGAAAAAAATAAACAACTAAGGAATGAAGTTGATGAGCAATGAATGACCTCAACAAACCAAGTTAAGAGATTGAGAGAATTGTTTGAAGGAATCACAAGGATGCCATAGACTATATCACATCAAAACCATGCATGGATACTCCAAAACCAAGTTAAAACAATCACTTTCTCTTCTCTTTGAAACCAACCTAAGAAAGTTTGAATGGGTACAAATAATTAAGAGATGAAAACATATTTATAGAGGGTTTATCTACATGTAAATATTGATATCAAGGATGCATCAGGTATAAAAATTAGTTGAGGGATGTCACTTACCAAAATATGTTTTATTTTAACCAAAACTACCTTGAAAATTGTAAATACCATGAGTTATCTTCTAAAAGTGTCTTTTGAATGATATTTTTTTGACTTGGTAGACTTATATGAAGGGTTTTACATGAAAATAACTATCAAAAGGATTTATATAGTTCTTTTTTTTGACAAAACCAGACTCACACAACCAAAACGCTTCATACAGAACTAAGACAAAAAATTAGAGTGCCAAAACTGCCTTTTAAACTATGTGTTCAGAGCTCAATCCACTTTAGAGTTAAATAAATAAGTTTGGAAGGCTTATAGAGTTTATATAAGGTTTTTAAAATCAAAATAGGCTTAGAAGGAAGAAAACACATGTATAAATACCTTACAAAGGTTGTAAAAATGATTACCATGTTTTATATTAACAAAACTAACTTCACATAGCCAATACCATAAGTTCTATTACCAAAACTACCTTCTAAAAATATAATAACCATGAGTTCTATTTGTGAAACCAATTCACATAAAGAAAATATGATGAATTTATTTTGTAAAAGTACCCTTATTCTCCATATACCATGAATTAAAATTTGAAGCCACCTTTTAAAAGGCTAATACCATGAATTGGTGGAGAAACATGCATTCAAAATCCATAACTTTGAATTTAATATAAATGACACCCCTTTGACATGTCTTATATGAGCCTTGAGGTTGTCACGTGGTATAAGGAAAATGTTAGAGAGGATTTTGGTTAGTTTGAGAGGCACAATTTACACTTTGTAGACTTTAGGGTGATAAAATGCATGTAAAAAGACTTTTGAAAGTCTACTTTACATAGTATGAGGGATTATAGAAAATAATTTTTTAGATGTGAAAGGTATAAAATACTATTTTACATGGTCGTGGATTTTGAGACTATCATTTTACATGAAAAAATATATCAAAAAGGCTGCATAATGTTTGGTAAGAGGCTTAGACAAAGGTGATGAGCCTTGTAAGGATATTTTACAAAATGGTAAGTTTGCAATGGGATTTTACACATAAAAATGCCTTCAAAATGCCACCAATGTGAATATAGAAGGATTTTATAATAGTATTAAAGCATTTATTTATTTAATACAAACTCTATAAAAGGCCTTGTATGCTTCCAAAATGATTTAAATATGCATGAAAGGGTAAATAATGTGAAACAAATTGGAACCAAAAATTGGTAAATCAACTTTGACAATTCCCAAAAAGATGAAAGGATGACATGAGACTCAGACTTTGGATGGACAATGAAGGAGGCACAATGATATTATGAGGGAGTCATTCAAATTAACAAATGGATATTTTAATAATGTCCACAATATTGATCGGTCTATGAAACCTTTACCATAGAGAAAGAAATTTAAAATTTTAATTATTGAAATTCAATTTTAAGGATAACAACTGTGATGAAACATTGTGTGGATGTATTCCTTAGTGTGTAAGTAAATATCTAGGTATGTGGTAGATATGAATGGTCATAAGCTTGATGTGTATAAATAGCTAACTCATTGGGTAATTTACCTATAAAATCACATGTGAAATGTGTGGATTGATTCAAAGTAAGGGTTTTAATTTTGGAAAAATATCCATTAGGGAACATTAGATAGGTCTAACCAAGTAGAAAAATTCAATAATAGGATGCATATGAATATGAAAAAAATTATCTAAAAAATAGGAAACAGTTATTTAGAGAATGAATATATCATACTAAAGATAATTAATTATTTAGGCATAGCCTAGGGATATCATATATGTGTATAATAATAAATTGGGAAGGTTGGTCATGTTAGTAAGTGAATGGTTAGAATGAAATGTAAGCAAAAGTCAAATATATATATATATATATATATATATATATATATATATATATATATATATATATATATATATATATATATATATATATATATATATATATATATATATATATATATGTTAAGGTTTAGTTAAAACTAACATTTTTAAGTAAGTAACACCATATTTGAGTGTCTACATTCCCCCATTTAATTATCATATTGAAAGTGCTAGAGGAAAAGGACAAAGAGAAAAATTCAGTACCTAAGTGTAGCCATAATAAGTGTCTTACGATATGGTCTAATTATTTATATTTCTCCATGAAAAATATCAATGAAACATTGATAAATCAAGGTATAATTATGATATAAAAGTTTAAGTGATCATTGACATATTTTAAATGAAAAATAAAGAACAAATACACCTATAGGTATGCAAACTAAGTTTCCCTCTATAATTAGTGGATAATAGGGTGATTATGACCCAAGAAGACACTAGTGTTAAAACCATGGTTTGGGAATAATATGTATCAAACCTATTTGGAGATAGAGAAGTGATTAGAATTTAATTCACATAGAACCTAAATTACACTATTCTTTATATTTTTCAGAGAATGGGACTAAAAATGGGTTCCAATAAATATGAGTAAGTTTGAGTATGCCCTAGTACACATGAATAAGGCTTAGTAATTTTAAATCATGAATTACATATGGATTTTTAATTAAACCTAAGTATTCATTAATACAATTGAGTAAGTCTAAGTAAATATAATGACAAATGTGTCACTCAATATGAGTAAAAGTTGAGTAATCTTATGTAAAACTAAGTAAATTTGAGTATATAAACTATATAATGTCTTACATGTGCTTCAAATATGATCCCAATATAATTAATTATGAGATTTGAGTTATGTAATATGTGCTAAAATATCATAATATCTATGAAATGCCACTCATAATCTTGTATAATGTATGACATATAGATGCTTGTAATCTGATAAACTATGTATTGTAAGTAATATACAATGTAATAATATGATTCAATATGTGCCAATATAATTAAATCTATAATAATATGAATACATTTGATAAAATATAAAATAACATGTTCCTAAAACTATTTTTTTGTGTGTGAAGGTTTAATCCTTTAAATCATCACAATGCGTATTGCCAATTTTGAGGTAAGAGATGTATCTTGGAAATTACTCATCTCAAATGAAAAAGAGTTATATGCCTCATGTTATATATAAAAAGATGTAACAAGTAAATTATGTGATAAAATGATTATATTATGACATCATAGAAGGACTACTTCATTTGAACAAATATTGAACATGTATCCAAATACAAACAAGTGTCATGTTAAGAGGATATAGAAATGATGCATGCAGTGATAGTAATCATAATAATGATAAAAATATATATTTAGTAATAACCATATAAAATATGGATGATATGAATCATGGCATCACACATAACTAATAAATTTTTTTATCTGAATCATGACATCACAAGCTCATTAAAAAATCCTAGATGTATCCACACATAGTCACATGCAATATGATGGACATGACATAAAAAAGAAATTTTTATAACACACAAGGTCACATGAATTAATAATTGCATATAGAAATATACAAACATAAAAAGAGTTATGCAATGAAAACTTAATTTCACATGGAGTAACAATCACCTATTGTAAACTCAATATCCCACAGATCAATATTCACATATAAAAATAAATGTCACATAGAGTAAGATTCACAAAATGTTATACCCAATCAAGGATTACAGCATGTAACATGCATAACTATCAATCATGCATATAAAAATAAAGGTTGATATACATAATCAATTTATGTCATCAGCACATATATAAAAATAAAGTATCCATATAATATAACATTGTAAGTAGTATGTGTAAGAGTAATCCATGTGTATTCATGTATTTGATCAATGAAGTAGTGATATAAAAATGCAACTTGTGTAGTTTACTAATATTCCACCAACATAAGCACTCCCAAGATATATAAAGGTATATATAAGTGGATGATTATCCTACATCTAAATTTCCATATCATATATATCCTGTATTTTATGTATCCCATTCATGTATACCATCAAATGTATTACATAGAGAAAATAGATATATAATATACTATGTATGTGATAAATCATAAAAGAATAATTCAAAATATAAATGCATGCCATACATAGGTCTTTTTTTATCTAGATACTATAATATGTTATTAATTTCTTGACAATGACAATCTTGACATACATTTTCCACACATTAGTTGCATATACAAATATGATCCAAACTTGTCATTCTTTCACACCTACATGTTACCTTATGATATTTTCCCTTTTGTTTTATTTTTATACACATATATGAACCTCATTATATATTTCAAACCAACATAATATATTAAAAACAAATTCCTAGAAGTCCATTTAAACGCTCATGCTCATGGGTCACTAGCATTATATTGGGTCAATATCTCCACTCAATAGTTAATTGAGCTTGATGATAGTGACCCTATCCTAACAATGACTAATTTTTAAAATCAAATATTTCCATATGATTAGCCCATATTCATAACATGTTATTGGCATGATAAATTACCCAATTAGACTCATATATATACAAATCAAGGCCTTGCATAATATAAGACATGACACTTATATAGTACACATATATACACTATTGAACATTGAGAAAAAACTAGCCTATTATTAAAAAATTATGAATCAATCACTATGAGAAATTATAGCCAAGTATAAAGCATACCAAATCCAAGATAAAGAGTTTTCAAGTATAAGAGGCAAATTGTTAATTGCATTAATATAGTGAAGGATAATAATTTCACAATCACATTATGTGGAAAAACTATGTGTATATTGATTTTCATCCTTAGAGTATTAGATATGTAGGTAATGTTCAATCATTAATGAACATGATTGGGGTCAACTCAACACATCACAATTTCTAAAAATTTGAAAGTTTATATCTATCAGAAGCACACCTAGGGTTTTAAGGTGAAGGAGGTTAATTTTTGGAGTTATAAACATCATCAGGGGTTAAAAACTAACATACATATATTTTATGGATAAGCAAAGGTGACCATATATTTATAAAGCCTCTCTTTCTACATAAGTCACTATTGATCACTAAAAGTTAGTAGCAATAGTTGGTACAAACCCATAGTTGATGGGGTTGTCACAACATAAATATAACAAAGTTCCAAATCTAGATGAACACATGTCTGATTTAAGTTGGTTTCCATTGTCATAAGTTAGTCATATTAAGAAAGTCAATTAGATAAGATAAGTACTTACCATTTACTTGTATTTACTATAATTACCATATGTAACTTGTCAAATAATTGTAATCTATTTAAATATTTTTAAATTTATATTTTTTCTTAAATTTCATTTTTAGTAATTTGAATTCACATGAAATTATATATCCTATTAGGGTTTATAAAACCCTACTACAATTATATATATATATATATATATATATATATATATATATATATATATATATATATATATATATATATATATATATAGTGTGTGTGTGTGTGTGTGTGTGTGTGTGCGCGCGCGCGTGTGTGCGTGTGCGTGTGTGTGCGTGCACATGCATTTTCACATGTGTTTACATGTGTGAATTTGAGTTAGGATGATGCTAACCAATGATCTCATCAATGGAATTCTCATGTGTATATTCTAGGTCAATCATGGAAAATGTCACCTACCATGGAAAAGTAGTAAAACATGTTTCTATATCATAATATGAATAGTATTATGACGCTGTAATATATCCATCATGGTCATTATAGCCCATAATGACCCAATGTATGTTGTATAATTTTTTTAAAAATAACATATTGAGGAATATATTGTATAATATGAGATGTGCTTATGTTCTTATGGAACATGCAAACCAATCTATAACAATAAATTAGAATATTATAAAGTAGGCAATGTCTACTAAACTAGGATAAAAATATGGTTTTATTAACATTGAAGTATTCATCTTATAGGTGGATCAATTAGTTTTCCCTGAAATTCCTACATATAATGAACCTATAATTATCTTATAATGGGATTGGGTTTAGATTTTTGAGGGAATATCTCTAATTGAATAAGATACTCATACAGTTTAAATGGAAATGTAACCTTTCTATGTCTATAGATATAATTTATGCATCTATGTATAAAATATGGTACTACACAAATATTATGTATCCAAGTACATCTTAACATGTTGAATTCTAATGTATTAGGTATAACCAAGAATAAAGGACAAACTATTTTGAGGCCTAACTTAAATGGTAGCACAATTCATCCAAGAGGTTTTGTATCTTAACATAAAATACTTTGAATATATTTTTTGTATCGATCAATTCCTTATATGTATATCCAAGACTAATAATAAGTGTCATAATGCAAACATTTTTTACCTGAACCATTATCTACCATGACACTGTGTATAGGATGCATGTCAATGTAGGCACACACAAAAACGGTGCATATATAGAATCATTATTGACAATCTCATGCTATTTGAATGTGATAATAGTTATGTGTACCTAGGTACTCTCAAGTGTACCAATAATATCATCTAGAGGATGCTCTTCTTCAATCTTACATGAATAGTAAGTACAAGCAAGGTGTCCATTGTAAATCATATGTACCTTAGGATAAGTGTTAGAGTATTTTACCACATGATTTGGAAAGGGATAGAAAAATATTTTCAAAATCATATTCCCATTAGGCTATGTCCTTGAATCATTTTTTGATGTATTTATCTTGATTTTTTTGTCATTCACCAATAATTTTATCTTATGTCATAAACTAATGCATCCATTTTTTATATGCTAGGCATGTATATGATAATCACAATATGCATTATTGTATTATTCCTTTAATGTTTCCCTACTCGAATCAACCTCATTTTTTGGAAGGAGATATATGAGCTTTCACTCAAATAGTTTATGTAGTATCTTATGGGGAGGTTCAGGAAATTTTGTAAACTTCCTCCTTTAAGGAGCCAATAGGAAAAAAAAAGTAGGTTGTTACATTGCATAACTATGACTTTTGTATCATTTTATTTGAATTTAAAAGTTGGTTTACTCTAAAATATCACACCATAAGTATTGGAGGGTTAAATATATAGTTTAACTTGTTCATAGCAAGGAACAAAACTTCATAGCCTTAATCATAGGGCATAACTCTTCCAAATATTAAAAATGTTTAAACATAATGGAATCATGTAGTGGGGAAAGAAAGCTTTGGTTGAATATGTTTTACAACTTATTCTTGGTCATTATATTTTTCATTTTATTAACATAGTTTTGTAATGGAGCATATAATCACTAAGTGGTTCATTGGGCCCTTGATTTAGTTTTTGCAATATGAGCATAGGGAATCTTCTCATTGATGGTGATTGAAAATTTTGTTAAGAAATGATCATCAAAAGAATTGAAGACATAGAATGATTTGAATGGAAGGTCATAGAAAATTCAAAAGGCTTAGTACTTCACACTCTATGGAAACAACTAAGTCAATAACTTATCACTGGACACATGATCCAAACATGCTATGAGAAAGGTATGAAAGGTGTTGTTTTGGATCACTTTTATCATGATATCATGTAATATTAAGTGATACAAATCCTAAAATAATGGGATAAGATGAAATATCTAAGGTTAATGTATTATGTAATAATGCATGAAAATTAGTGAAATGGACCATTCTAAAAGAACCTTGTTCAAATTGAGAAACATTAGCATAATATTTTGAATAATATCTTTAATTTACTACACACCATGGGTGGACATTGTTGTAGTGAAAATTCCGTTAGGAAATATTTAGTACTCAAATTTACATGTGAAACTATATGTGAGTATATATATTTCATATACAATAACTTTAGATAGCTAAATGATGATAAATTTTGGGATTATTTATTAATTATTAAAATAATTTTTATTCTAATTTATAGAAGCCAATCTATTTATATATTCTATTTCATGAATAAAAATAAATAATTCTTCTTAAAAAAATTATACCTTATATGAACTCCAACAAAATTTAATATTTTGTATTGGAGCATTAGTAATCTACAATGAGTGGCTACGAAAAAAATTGTACATTGTAGGAGAAATGTCTCACAATTAAAAGATGATTCATAGTAATTAAGGTTTTATTAATTTATATATTTCATTTCATGAATAAAAGTAAATAATTCTTCTTAAAAAAATTATACCTTACATAAACTCTAACAAAATTTATATTTTGTATTGGAGCATTAGCAATCTACCATGAGTGGCTACAAAGAAAGCTGTACACTATGGGGGAAATGTCTCAAAATTAAAGGATGATTCATAGTGATTAAGGTTTTATTAATTAAAGTTATTTTGAGAAAACTAAGGTAAAACTATGAGATATGCCATATGGCACCATGGCATTCATGTGACATACAATTCCTTATCACCACATGGCCTACCTTGTCATATTCTATCAAATCATGTGGTGAGCAACCTATAAGTCTATCAATATCTATTGACCTATAAATTTTGAATAGATGATTATATCAGATCTAAACCCATGTGAGCTATGGTGAATTTAGTGTATCAATGGCATAAGGTATTCTGACAGATTTGAACCCATTCATGAAATTATCAGAACCATCAGAATATAACCTGATCTACAAAGGCTCAGCCACCATACTAATCAGTTTAGACTCATGTGTGGTTTTCCATAGTTTCTAAATATTCATCACCATCATACTCTACCTATCATTCCCCATGAGGCCTTGTAGTCTTCGTGCACACAAGTGTTATCTTCCCATGCATTTCTCATCGAGTAGTCTTCCTAAAATCTTTTCCAAGGTTTTTTTTCAATTTAATTATTTAGAGTCAATTATAATTTTTGTATTTTGTTTTAAGACTTTTTTAAAAAATTTAAATTGTTTAAATTCATATGGTTTGGTATGTATGGAATTAATTAAAACAATATTTTTAATTATGTCATTTACGTTATCAATAGTGAAAAAGATATATTTGAGTGTTATATGTCGTTTTATTATTGCGAGTCATAATTGGGTTAATAGGTATAATTTCTATGTTTGGTCTAGACAAGTCTATTATAATTATTAATGTTTATATGTTATAATTATTAATTCCAAAAAGATATTTTATTTCTTATAAGGAAGTATTTTAGGTGGAGGAAAACAATTTATGTAAGCCAATTTTGTGGGGGTGGAGGGACATAATGTATAAATTAAATTTATCAAAATATTTGAGTAAAAATACTTCTACACATGGAAATTAATAACCCATTTATTGTTAATTGACAAAAATCTATGGGAGATTATTGATGAAAAATTGCTAAAACTAAAAGATACATATGAAGTAGTCAAATGACAATTGAATGATTTTTTAAAAAAAACAATTATTGGCCTAGGATTATCTAATTCCTATTTGCATCATATAGACCTATCAATGACTTCAAATTTCATCTAGAAAACAATAAACAAGTTGTTTGGATCATGAGTAAGAAGCGCAATAGTGGCCTCAAAGTAAAAGTTGTTCAAATTCAAGATGGAGGAAGGTGAAAACATGGTTCAACACATCAACAAGTTATTCTCTTTCATGAATCAATTATTTGGAATAAAAATTGATGTGCATGATGATGCTGCAAAATTTATATTACTAAAGATCATGTTAGATATATATTCCAACAACGTTTTCACACCAAGTAAAATAAATCCTAGTTTATAATATATTATATCTTATATGATAGATAGAGAAAATAGAACTAATCTATAGATCTAAAGAAAAGTGTAGTGTAATGTATATTAAACACAAGCAAGATAAATCATACATTAAAATAAAATAATTTATTCTTTCAAAGATGTATCAAATTCCAAAGATTCAAAGTAATAATTTATTTGTTACTGTTTTAGAAAACTTGGTCACGTGATTGTAAATTGTAAACATAGCACACAAGATTTACTTGATGAAAAACTATAAGAAAATTCCATGGTTATTGATGAAGAAAAAAGAGGGTGATTGGGAAGAAAAAATTACTCATGCAAGAGATCTAGGTGATGAATAATAAAAATATTAAGTGAATAGTATTAGAGGTTGGAGGCATTATAGTAAGGAGGCTAAACAATGCTTGTTATCAACCACTAATGATGGGGTCACTTCTATTATAGTATCACAAGTGTTTATGATGGAGTCACTTCTATTATAGTGGAACCAATGTTGATGATGGGTTCACTTTTATTATAGTGGTACACGTGTTTATTTTTGTGTTATTGTTTGTATTAAAATGAGTGACACATTTCTTATTACCTAAATTATGTACTCTATTAAGAGCTATTATTTTTGTATATACAATAGTGTAGGATAAATAGATGTAGAATTCATATTCATAGTTTCCATATTGATTCATTTTATGTGTTCCTGTTAGTTATTTGTCTGATGAGAGCTTTATGAATGATTGTTCTTTCTTTAGCTTCATCTAGTCCTATAAAGTCCATCTTCCTATGTTTGTACTAAGTTGGGGAGAATATGAAGAAATATTTATTACTCACATTTGTGTGTAAGAGACTATAGGTTTGTGAGTAAATATTTGTTTTACACATGTACTTTAGATAAGTGAGTATTGAGATATTTTAAGAGTCTTTGTTAGTTGTTAATATGATTTGTCTCCTAGTTTATGAGAGCCAATCTATCTATATGTATATTTTATTCCATGAATAATAATAAATAATTTTGATTAGTGTGATTATACATTGCTTAAACTCTGATCAAATTTAATAAATTTTCCATCTAAAATTTACTACCCATTAAGGATTTTTTATTGATACGAATTGTTTAATCTTCGTTAATGTGATATTTGACTCCACAAACCCATTTCATAATGTAGTGCTATAGGTAAACTAACATGAAATGAGTTTTTAAAATTAAGTTAATAGGCCCAAGATATAAATTGAATGACTCATTTAAATTATTAGTTTATTTTATAATTAACTAAATAAATTCATAAAATATTGTCAAAAATGAAGCCAAGAAAGAGAACCAAAAAGAATTTTGAAGGGGAACACTAGGAAAAAGTGATTAGAAAGAGCTACGCATTTGAATTCATTGATCAGATTGATTATTTTTATAATTAATATTTTTTTATTAAATTTAAAATCATGATTGTATTTTAAATTATAAAAAAATCCTAAATAATAAAATAAAACATGTAAAAACTCTAGTTAGAGTTAAATTAATAATATGTTTAATTAGTGCAATAGATGACTCTATGGCTTCCTTATTTGGTGGAAATATTATACAAAATATAAATTATAGATCATTTATGGGGGTTCTTATTTCTTTCAATTTCTTAGGGAATGGATGGCTGAAAATTTGTATGTGCTACGTACATTTATAGATTTGAGTAATGAAATATAAATAAGTAGGTGAGATCATTCTTTGGATTTGTTCATATATATAGAAACAGTTAAAATTCTAAACTTTTATTGGTTGTGTACAAATTGCATTGTTTCCAAACATTGTGTATAAAAATCCATTTATAGGATTTGCACCATGTATCCCTGATTCAAAATTTAAAGATACTTTGTGCTTCCAAGAAAGCCTTTTGTTACTATTGAATATGTTTCTCATACTTTCATTTTTTTATGAGAGGAATAATATCCAACCATTTTATATTAAATTTGAGTTATTATAGTTGATCTATTTGTTTATTCCACCATGGTTTTTTCACCTTTGATTTGCATCCTCCTCCATTCTTCTCCTGTTTTAAACTTTCACCATTTCTATATATATATATATATATATATATATATATATATATATATATATATATATATATATATATATATATTTTGTCTTTTCATTTAAAATAATAAAAAACACCCATATATTATTAGGGAAATACACCTATCAAAAATAAATGATAATCAACATCTCATTGGTGGTTTATCTAGTTGTTGATTTTTGTTGTTGCTGCCTATTGGTCGAGTCAATAAATAAAGAAAAACCAAAGAAACATAAAGATTTTCCAACATTTTTTAGAGAATACATTTGGGTTCAAATGTTGCATTTGACTTATAAAATTTTAATGGAATCCTCCCCTTGCAAAAAAATATTTTAAACTCTATTGAAATGAAATTTGGAAATGATAAAACACACCTGATCCATTTGATAATTTGAATTTGGTATCACTACCCAAGCTTTGGTATTAGTAGCATGGATATTTGGTGGCACAAGAAAAAAATAATGGATTATCCATAACTAAGGGTTGATTTAATTATTACAAGTGATGATATATAGTGATTTTTGTTTTATATCTAGATTTAAATAACATTTGATTTGTAAGATATTTGATGATTTGAAGAGAGTATAATTTACAAATAATTTATACATAGTTATAAAAATCAAGGAAAAATAAAATTTCCTAATTCAAAGTCTAAAACATGTGAATAGAATACAAAAATAAGAGGTTCTTGGTGTGAGGCATGAAAATTACAGTTTGAATTCTATCATAGTGAACACTCCCTATAGTGGAATCTTCCTTTATTATATGCTCTAAAGAAGATCATGAAATTATAGATCAAGAGAGATAAGTCATGGGAGAATGTATTAAAAAACTATTTTGGCTTCCTTCCAAATAAATGAGATGAATCATGAATATAATGAGATATAAATTGATGAATCAAATATATGTGGTGATATTTAGCACAATCATGTATAAAAAAGATTGAGGAAAAACCATGTAGCAATAAAAAAGAAAATTTTGGTAGTTTTTAGTGCCATAAGGTTTTGATCCAAATCCCACTTTTGGATTTGTCTAATGAATATTATTTTTAGCCATTCATGGTATAATATCAATAATATCAACCATAAAATGAATATTTTTGAGGTATGATTTTGTAGTCATCTAAAATGTCATTTAATGTAATGAGTGTCACTTGAGACCACCCTATCCTTAGATTAGCCATAGACCTATCTCAGGTCCACTTTTGATCCTTTTATAGAATTTAGACATGTCTAGCCCATGCCCAGATGTACCAAGATCCACATTTATCCATCAGTTAGGAATCCCCACTCCTTTTTCACATGTTCCAACCACCTAGATAATAGTGCAACCCCATTAGTCTATAGCATAGTGTGTTATTGGAAAAGGGGGAAGAGTTATTGACCCTTAGCTTCCTCTTAACAGATATATTTTCATTCCCCAAAGCATTTGAGGATCAACTTAGACTCATTTCATGTCTTGACAATCATCAGAACATTATATAAAGACCACTCTCATTCATTTATCCCTTAGATGGAAATTATTATGAAAAAGTCAAAAATAATTATGGAAGTTACGTTTATTAATCCCTATTTACCCCTATTTATACATAAATCCATCTATTGTATCCTAGAGCTCATATTTACTCAATTTTATAGCCTCAATTCACACTCAAAGCATTCAAATTTGCATTCATACTTAGGTATACTAAAATCACACTCGCTTTCACTATCACTTAGATTGGGAGACCTACATTGGTCTTGATCTTATTTTGAGGTAGTGGTATGTAGGAAGTACTTAGCACATGGGGTGTTGATGACTCACCCAACCTACCCTACTAATTCCAATCTCATTCAACTTCTTTTCATCAAAAACCTAACAAGGATGGAGGATTAAGGTTACATAATGAAATAATTCAAAGTACATAATATATGAAAATCTAGTTTTTAGTCATATGGTGACAACCTTACAAAAATAGAATGGACTACCCAAAATTTAATTGCTTCACCTAAATAGGGTCATTATCACAACACAAAAGGTTAGTAACATAGTGCACTATTAGTAAATAGGATCACACTATTGTTTGAAGAGGATTTTGACACCTATTCTCTATTTATAACACTTTGTCTTATTCTTACATCACTTATCCATCTCAGTTATATTTTCCATCTAGGTACACCTTATCTAATTCATTTCTATTTATATAATATTTAGATAAATCAATTATTGTGTAAATTAGTGTTTATTACTAATGTAGTATTTTATTCCCTAATTTATTTGTTATCCTTTTATCAACCTTAGGGTTGCAATCCACAATGTTAAAAAATATAAATCATTTGGTGAACCCAAGTTACTGTGAATAGTGTCCAAACCCTATCCCTAAATACTCTTTGGATTTGTATCCTTCAAATTTATGTGCTTAGTAGTTAATTTCAAAATCTTAGATCTAATTCATTATTTTATTTCTGTAATCTTTCGTAGATTTAATTTTGTAAAAGGTTCAAAAATATAACTTTTTGTTTTCCTACTTTCCATCTTTCAATGACATAATTCAATAACCAATTTCATGAGACCGATAAGAGACAATTTTATAATTTCATTTGTAATAATTTAAATATGCAAGATGACATTATTTATATTGTTCAAGAAGATTTTCTAAAGTTGACTATGGGTCAATCCTATAACCCCATAGGTGTTAATATTATTACACCTACTACACAAGAAACTCAAACTCTAAAACAATGTAATATAATTTGACAAACATCACCAATGGAAACATTTATTATGGCTAGTACACATCCTTCCTCTTTAGTTGTACAATCCATTAGGTAGGAGATCCATTCTATATAGTCCAAGTCATTACATCTTTAGTAGGGTGCCACTAGACCATCTCATGCCTTGGACTCTAATATTGTCATACATACACCATTGGCACAACATATAGTGGCAACTCCTTTGCCATCTGCATTTACGTCACCCAAGATTACTCTATATAATGGTAAGAGTGACCTAAAGCATCATCTACATGTTTTTCGTGTAGCATGTTTGGACTACATTTCCAATGATTGGGTCCTGAATAAGTTATTCCCTTGTAGTTTAAAGTATTATGGATTATTATAGTTCTATGATTTACCTAATCAGTCCATCACATCATATAATCCACTCATATATACATTTGTAGCACATTTTTAATCAAAATTAGTGACAAAGTTTTTTATGCTCAAGTCTCTCAACGAAAGCAAAAATATAATGAGCCAATAATAAAATTTGTCTTGCAATCTAAAATCATATTAGCAAAGATGACTATCCCCATGGAATATAGAGAAAACCAAGACATATTCAAGTAAAGTTTATTACCAGTATTACATGAGTCTATATTATTCATTCCATCATTTATAGAACTATTATATACAATGAAGTAATGGGAAGCAAAACTTCTCTCCATGGGCAAGTTAAAGTACATAGATAGATAAAATTCCACTAATAAGAGTTAAAATAAGCTCTCATATAAGGTAAGGCCCAATGAAAACAAGAACGAGTAAAATACAATTGTTAACATAGACTCAGATCTAACTCCTCATGTGGTATTATTAGCTCCTCCAAGGATACCTTTTATGATTCTTCCTGAAGCACCAAATCACATTCTCCAATATCTTTTGGAATGAAATGTCTTATCTCTCCCTCCCATAAAAGAGGTTGATACAAATAAGCCTCTTTCAAATAATTATTATTCCAATGAATTTTTTGATTATCATAAATCCCACAACCATAATATGAATAAACACATCAACTTAAAACATAAGATCCAAGATTTGATATATGCTAATATCATTGATGTGATCGTTCTTATAAAAACACACAAAGCACAACCAACTAAATCAAAATCAATGAAATGTTTCTTGATCCATTTCTAAAACATATGAATAATGAGAAATAAAACCCTTTAGTTTTTCATTATAATTATTTGGAACATCCACCACAAGCATCCTATCATACTCATATAATGGACACACACCCTATACATAAAATCATTGGTGTGTATCATACTATAATGCCAACTAGGCCTCTTATCATTTTCTCAGAATATGAGATTATTGACTTTGAATAAAATTTATTCACACTCTTTGTATGAGCTTACAATGATCATCATCCTATTTAGAGTGCCATGGTTGACAATGAGTCAAGCATCAATATGTGTACTATTACACTTCTACATCACCTAGGATATTCAGATTAAGATATTTATTCGATAGATACAATTATTCATGGTTTTAGTGGCCATGTCTAGAGCTCCATTGGGGAGATAATACTTCCATTATAGGTTATCCATGCAATTTTCACCACTAGATTCATAGATTTACCTAGTGCCAAATCATTTTATATGTTATTGGGTAGGCCTTGGATACAATAACTTCAATCCATTCCCTCCACTATACATAGATGTCTTAAGTATATATGTGCTAATTAGGTTGTTAAAGTTGAGGGAATTATATATGATTATCCTTTACCTATTCCCTATCTATTCACATAATAATCACCATCAATGTATCCAAACATAAATTTCATTAGAACACCTCAGATAGTAGTTGAGAAACTATTGTAGGTGAGGTCTACTTCTACAACATTACCATGTATACACACTCTCCCACAAAGACCTTTAATAGAGAGACCCATTTGTTAGATACATGTTTTGCATTCTAGAGAGTCTCTCTCTACCCCACTCCCACTTAGATAAGTGTTACTAAGTCCTCATAAAATTCTACATGGAGCATCCATGATAGATATAACTTCTTCTACTAGCTAGGTTCCCAAGAGCCCTATAGTTCATAGGCTAGTTCAGTTAGCTCCATAGATTCATAGCCACAATTCATAGTCAGTTTCAACTATATATTATTTAGTACATCTAGTTTCTAGATCTTAGATACTCCCTTACACATCATGTGCAACCACTCTTCCATTACTTGATACATGTCACCTTGATAGTGAGCTCTTACAAGACTCATTGATTAGTGTGTTCTCTTATTACTTGTACATAGTTTCATTTTTATGTTTCTCATACATAGTTTATACTCATAAAATACAAAAAAAAAAATAATATGTTTAAAAATACAAAATCATTCAAATATTTCTTAGAAAATATATTTTTTAGATTGTATGCATTTAATGTTTAGATTCCATCTATTTCCTAGGTACTACATATGTTATCTATGTCAGTGTAGTCAGTTTTAAGACACATACATGCTTCACTTATTCCATTTGAGTGTTTATATATTACTATAGGGATTTGGTCCTCTGCAGATATCCATATTTAATACTATCTACCCATCAAGGGAAGATACACATATACACCAATTCAACATTGATATATTAACCATTGGGAACATCATACACATGTCTTCCAGTTTGCTAGGTTACATATTTCTATGATCCATATCATATATTTAACATTGATTATATCTTGATATTGATCACCCCATACTAAACTAATATTTTAGAAACTACTATCACTATAAACCCAACTTATGTACATCTTTGCTCTTTTATGGATTCATACAACATGATTATGCATACTTTCATTTCTAGCTTTAATAGTTTAGATTTGATTGTGTCTCTTTGCTTCTACATTTACTTGAAATCATTTAAATATTCCATTGTCCTTTCATTTATTTCTTACTTTGGACATGTGCCCATTTCTTGAGTATACTTTTTTATTGTTTATGTGGGAATTTGAACATGTCCTTCCATGTGGCTATAAGCCAAACTTAAATTCTCTTTTATGTATGTAGACATTTGAACATGTCCTTGTACATGTGCCTTTTCTAAGGCTTAGTGACATGTACCTTTATCCCTTGTATCGTGGCCCTTTGGCCTAATTTACATGTCTCATGTCTACGTCATGGCCATGACACTTGTCTCTTGCTTGTTGCTTTCACATCTAGTTTGTGATTCCAAGAGAGACCTCTTATATATCCCCTTTCTCATTAGCTGCCTTGATGGACATCATGCCCCATCCCCTCAAGTAGTTTGATCAAATTATTTTTAGATTTTTTTTTTATAGACATGCTTACATTGTTATATCTATCTTGACAACTTTGTGAATGATAGATATAACATACATCATACGTTTCCAACTTATGCTCAATCTATTCTACATTTTGATGTCATGTTTACACATTATATTGGTATATCATGATGATATCATATATTGAATCTAACACACATGATGCATAGATTATATTTTGAGGATAGTTATTACACAATTTTAATAATTACCCTCAAAATAAGGGGCATTCATAGGGGTTTATCAGATAGATCAAGCTATCCTAGTTCACTCAAAACATAGTTTTCACCATGCAGACACAAATTATAGAGTTGATACTTAGGGAAATATAGTCATACACATATTTATCTTAGTTTTCCTCAAAAACAACACATTAGAATAATAGTGTAGTAGATTTCTAGGAGTGAAGTGTGTTATAGTCCACCTATCGTGATATTGATTAGTATCCTAAAAAATAAAAAATTATGAAATTATCCAAAAATGTACATTACTTATAATTCAAATTTGCATAGTCTAAGTCAGATTATTAAATTGCTTAGTTTTTACATAGAATTACCTAGTTTGATTAGATTGGGGGAATCATGCATAACATGATCTCTCCCATTTTAATTTTAGATATGCATAGACATAGATTATTATAACTTAGTCTAAAATCCATATGCACAAATATCAGAGTTGGGAACATGTGCATGTCACATTGCTCCCATATTCTCAATTTTGTACCACTTCTCTTAAATGGAATAAAAAATCCACGTTTTATACTCTAAACACCATATGCACCAGTTTTACACTAGGATTACACCATATTGATGCCTCATTCCATCTACATCAATTTTCATTCCTAGGTGACCCTAAGCCATTTACATTCTCAAGTTCCCAAGTGGCCAAGAGTCATTTTACATTTGAAAATTCCAAAGTGGCCTAAAACCATATTTTATAGCTTCATAACACCACATAATTTTAGTTTCATTTTCTTATACTACACATGGGTAAGTAGTGATGGAATCATAACATACTTTAGTTCTTGATCCACTTACATAAGAGGGTTGAATAAGTCATCAATCCAATCCAAGTTATTCACAAATTGTGATCCACCAAACAAGGGTTGGAAATGGTGGAGTCAAGTCCAACTTGATTTATTTATCCACCCACACATGGGGATTGGGTAAGCCATCAATGTAGTTTAACTTATTCACCATTTGATCACCATCTACAAACACATAGGATTTCACTAGATTTTTCATTAATTCTCATATATAATAAAGTGCATTCATTACTTTCTTCTCTCTCACATATCTTTACTCAGTTTTGTCTTTTTTTTTTATATATTTATTAATTAAGGATTGATTCATATATGTTTTATTTATAGGGCATGAAATAGAACATAGTTCACAATCTTGGAACCATGTTCATGGTATTTGCCTCATAAGTAAGTCTAGGTATGTTTATATTTCATTCATCCTAGTCATTTTACTTTATTTGATTATATGATTAAATGGGGAAAGGTAGCCATCTAAAATGTCATTTAATGTAATGAGTTTCACTTGAGACCTCCCTATCCTTAGCTTATCCTTAGACCTATCTTATGGCCTTTTTATCCTTTTATAGCTTCTAGGTGTGTCTAGTCCATGCCTAGATATACCAATATATGTGTTCATCCATCACCTAGGCATCCTTGATCATTTCTCACTCATTTCAAACACCTGGACAATAACATGAACCCATTAGTATATAGTGTAGTGTATTATTGGCAAAGAGGGAAAAAATATTGAAGCTTACCTTATTTTTGCTCCCAACAAATATCTTTCCACTCTCTTAATCATCTTGAGGTCATCCTAGACCTATTTTATGTCTCAAAAAGCATCATAGCACTATATAAAAACCACTCTCATATATTTATCCCTTAGAAGGAAATCCTCATGAGCAATCTTAGAAAGAGTTATGAAAATTTAGGTTATTCATCCCTATTTACCCTTATTTCTACATACATCCATATACAATATACCATAGATAAGGTTTACTTAGGGTTTTAGTATCAATTCACCTGTAAATCATTCAAATTGTTATTCATACTTAGGCATACTAGTGTCACTCTCATTTACACTAGAACTTCGATTGAGAGAACTACATTAGTCTTGATCCCCTTATAAGGTATTGGTATGTAGGTAAGGCTTAGCACATGGGGTGTTGAGATATTACCTAGCATACCTTACTAATTCCACTCTCTTTCCACTTATGTTCATAAAAATCCTAACAAGTATGGAGGCTTAGGGTTTCATAGTGAAATCAATCAAAATGAAAAACTGATGATGATCCAAGTCTCGATCATACACGTATAGCTTCCAAAAATAGAATGATGGTCTACCTAAAATTTCATAGCTTCACCTACACATGCTCATCAACATAGAAAATAGGGTTAGTGTCAAAATGTAATAATGGTAAATAGGGTTATGGTATTATAGAAAGAGGGTTCTAATGTTCTCTACTGATGACATTTTGCCCTATTCTTGCATCACTTCTCTATTAGCCATTTGTCTATCTCAGTCATATTTTATAGCTAAGTAAACCTTTTATAATACATTTTTATTTATAGATAATTTAGATAAATTAATTATTGTTCAAATCAATGGTTGTTGATATATTTTATTCTTTGATCTATTACTCATCCCTTTATCAAACTTAGGGTCACATTCCACAATCCTAAAAAAGATAAATTAGAATCATGCTTTTAACATTCCTAATGTCCATTTAAAACATAATATTTGTATTCATGATAAAAATACATGCTACATATTCATTAATGGATGCAAGAAATATTTGTATTCATATTTATATTCTAGATATTAATATTCAAATGTTTGAATCTAATTTTTTCTTCCCACCCAAATCTCATTTTTTCCCTTGGATGCAATAAAAACCATGATGTGATTGTTATTTGTGACTTTTCAAGATCTATCCTAATATTTTCAAACATTTTGAAATAAGGGCTCATATTTTTCCCAACCCATGAATGGGCATGTTTTAGTTCTTCTATTTTTCCTTTTCCATTATAGATAATTTTCTTTCATTTTAAAGTTTATCTTGTTTTTATCCTATTTTTTTGTGATTTTTAATGTGTGTGTGTGTGAATTTTTAATAAATGTGACACTATTTGTGTTGGTTTTTCCTTACCCCTATAAGTTTAATAAGTACGCAAGGTGTTAGGTTATTTGTGTTATTTTCTAGAGAACTAATTTTTTAGATATATCATATAGTTGTAATACTTGTTTTATATTTTTACAACTATTTTTGATATGTTCCTTCTTTCCTATAATTGTGTTCCTAAAATCAATTTCAAATTGGATGAAGCAGTAGTAAATATATAAAATTGAATGTTTTGGTCTCTATTCCATTGCTTTGTTCATAGTAAAGGGAATGCATCTTGTTTAAATGAAAAAATAGGGAAATTAAAAGAGGAATCAATTTAAATAAGTTATTAGCACAACATATAATGGTTTAGGTAGAATATGGATTTGTATCCAATAATTTCCAAAAATGTCCAAAATATATTTAGACCTGTAATGGTTACTATTGGATAGGGTTTTAACATAGATTTTGAAAGTAAATGCAAGGAAATAGTTGCATACATATATAAAGGTGTAATTGATATGTATATATAGTTTTTGAATTAACATTTTAGGGTTATGGAATTTAAGCCCTAGGATTTTAAAGAGTATGAGTATAGTAAATTAGGGTATAAAATATGGAATAAATACAACCATTGACTTATGAAATAATTGAGTTAAAATGACATTTCTAATAATAGAATGTGATGAACCTATTACATAGATTTATGAACTATAGAAAATAATGGAATAATAAAAATAACTTCATAAATTAACTCATAATAATGAAAATAAGTTAAATTAATCATAGGCCACTTTAAATGGCTAACTTCATTTGAGAAATCTCAGTAGAATAATATTCATCAAGCCTTCATTTAGCCTCAATGCTTACTTAAATACTAATCCTATTCTAACAACTAATACTTCCCATGCATGTGGGATAATTCAAATATGCTACTTAAATATTAAATCTATTCTATCAACTAATTCTTCCCATTGATGTGGGATAATTAAAATATACTAAACGGATGACTTACAAAGAATATGCATCAATAGTGACTAATACACTAATAATGCAAAGAGAAGGGTAGGAAATAGGTTCCTAACATCACCTCCCCCTTAGAAAAAGCTTTGTCCTAAAAGCGTTAGATGTGGGAATCATTGTTGAATTTTGATTAATGGTTCCCATGTGACATATTCAAGTTGTATATCATGCAACTAGATAAATATTTATGTGATGGATCAAGAGCGAATTTGTGGGTTCACTTATCTAGGATAACTTCTATTTCAAGAAGTATGGATCCTTAATTATCAAGTTTGGGTGAAATTATCTATAATTTGATGGTAGGTCCAAGAAATTTCTTCATATAGGAGACATTAAAAACTTGGTGAATTCACACACACAATATATTGATAAACCTTATATGGCCCATAAAACTTTGGATCAAGCTTATGATTCTCTTTTAATTTCAATTATGATTACTTGTACATCTATAGATGAATAAAAACCATATCACCAAGTTGAAAGGTTTGTTTAGAGTGGTGTTGATCTACCTACTACTTCATTTGGTTCTATGCTAGATGGAGATTATCCTATAGGATGATATTGATTTTATCTTGATTGTAGAGAGTAGTGTCAAATGCCTAAACTAGGGAACTACTAGGTGTATATGTGAGTAATATTGAGGTCACTTGACCATAAATTACTTCATATGGAGTAATTTTAGTAAAAGTGTGGTATGAGGCATTATACCACCATTCTATGAGGGGGATCCACTTTCCCAATTGGTGATGTTATTCTAATGTAAATAAATAAAGGAATGTTTCCAATCATTTGTTGATGATACACAAAGCTCATCCTTAGTTATGTGCCTATGCATTAGAATAACTCTTTTAAAAAATTCCTAGTGAAAGTTACATCATGATCAAAGAAAATTGAAGAAGGGATGCCATGAAGATGGAAAATCTGATCAAAGAAAGCTTGTGTGACTGTGGAGGCTATATAAGGGTGGATGATGGCACACAAATAACTATATTTGGAGAGGTGACTGACCATGATCAAGATCACTATTTTGTCACTAGATTTAGGGATCCCTTCAATGAAATATATATAAATATTAGTCTAGATCCTAGTACAGATGGGCAAGCATTTGATAAAACCAAGAATTAGTATGATTTCACCTTAGTTGTGTTGGCAGGTATCACATTCTGCCACCATCTATTTAATTTCCCCTTTCATCCCCTTTCATAAATTTTTTTGACATGACCACTCATATGTTTTGATAAATCCTGAGTGCCCTACTAATGAAGAAACATGGATTTCATATAATATATCTTGATGAAGGTCTATGATATTAGGAAGCACCAAACAACCCTTATAACATAGAGAATCACCATCCCATTAATAATATGGTACCATATAGGGGTTAATGGTTAATTATTGAATGAATTGGTGTAAATAGGGATAATGTAAATACCCTTGGTGTATATATTCCATCAATTTTGGAATGGGTATAGAGGTGAAAGAAAGAGAAGTCTGGTCCTCGAACGTGTAGGAGAGAGCATCTACCACTACATTATCTTTATCCTTCTTTTAAGTGATCTCATAATCATAGCCCATGAGTTTGCTGACCCATTTTTGTTGTGTCAAGATGACACAAAATTGTTTTAGGAAGTATTTAAAACTCTAGTGATGAATTTTGATGAAAAAATGTTTGCCAGGTAAGTATGGTAGCCATTTTTTTACTACATGCAAAATGACCATCATTTCTTTTTCATATGTAGATAATACTAAATTTCATCTAGAAAGGTATTTTATAGTTAAAGTAATGGGATGACCTTCTTAGAGAAGAACAACACCGAGGTTTTTTCCACATGCATAAATTTCAATGGTGAAATTTTTGGTGAAGTCTAGCATGGCTAAAACTAGTGTGTTACAAATAGCTTGTTTGAGTGCCACAAATGCCTATTTAACTTCAACATCCCATATGAATGTATCCTTTTTTAATAAATAGGCTAGAGAAGCCAAAATATTTCCATAATCCTTCATGAACTTATCATAATATCTTGTAAGGCCAAGGAATCCATGAAGGCTCTTGAGGGTCACTGGCCAAGGCCAATGTTTCATGGCACGTATTTTATCTTGATCCATGTGGACCTCATTGGTTGAAATAATGTGCCTTAAATATTCAACTTCTACTTGATCAAAGGAATAATTAGACTACTTGGCACATAATTGATTATTTTATATAAGTTATAATGCCATATTAAGATGTTGGATATGATCATCCTATGTGCAATTGTAGATCAAAATATCATCAAATAAAACCAAAGAAAATTTATGGAGGAAAGGCCAAAAGATTTTATTCATTAAGCCCTAAAATGTTGAAGGGGCATTTGTATGTCCAAATGGCATGAACAAGAATTCATAGTGACCTTCATGAGTGTAAAAATATATCTTTATAATTTCATCAACATGCACGTGGATCTGATGATAGCTAAAATGAAGATCTAATTTGGATTAAAATTTTCCCCCATCGAGCTCATGAATAAGCTCATTGATGATGATAATTGGAAACTTGTATTTGATAGTGAGGTGGTTAATAAAATTAAAGTCAATACACAAGTGTCATGATCCATATTTTTTTGAACAAGAAGTACTAGGGAGGATGATATGGTTCTTGGGTAAAGAACTTTGGACTTGAGTTCCCATACTAGCTGTTGAATATCAATTTTTTATATATGGGGATAATGGTATGGTCCGATGTTGGGTGGGATGCTTCCTAAAAGGATCAAAATGTGATGATATTTAGGACATGAAGGGGGAAAACCAAATAAATCTATAAATATGGTTACATGATTATCAAGGATGGATTGAAAATTAGTAGGGTAGTTAGTAGAAGCAGGGAGTTGGATTTGGATGGAATGTAGCTGAGCAATGACCCCATATGAGGCTTTCTTTAGAATCTTTCCCATGTGATGGGAACTGATGATGTTAGAAAATATATGCAATAACCCTTTTAAGGTGTGCTTCTAGATAATATCAATGAATTTCATCCAAATCTTAGATAAGTCCCATAGAATGGGTCCTAATGTGTGGAGCCACTATGCCCTTATGACCACATAACATCCCTCTAAGGGTAGGACAAAAATATTTTATAAAAGAGTGTAATCAACTATCATAATATGCACATTATGACACTTCCCTTTATAGGGAAATATTCCCTAATTATCAATCATAAATTAAAATTTAGAGCAAGGGTGTATAAAGCAATCTACATTCTTAGTAAAGTAGGAAGTGATGAAATTGTGCATGATGCTAGATTTAACGAGGATTGTGAGAGGAATATTTTTGAATAACCCCTTTAGCTTCATGGTTTAAGGGGTGGTCAAAAATATTATTTCATGGAGAGATATCTCAAGTTTGGTTCCTTGATCCAAGGATTTATTGAAGGGACTTTGTTCTGCTTGAGCATCTTGGAATTATTAAATATCAAGCTTGTTGTTTTGCTCTGGTAGTGAGTCCACATATATCAAGTAAAGATTTTGTGTCACGTACCAATGACCCTTAACCCATTTTTCATCAAAATTATAACATAATCCTTTCTCCTTATGATGCCACATCTCTACCTCAGTAAGGTGTTTGACTAGTATAGTTATGGTTGGTCACTAACTTGTTGTGTTATTTATGGGTGGAAAGGTGGGAAGTTGATGTTATGCTAAAAGTTTATATTATACTAATTTATCCAAACCCAAGGTTACCATCAAGTTAGTGGGATGAAAAATTTTCTCCTCGAAGAAGATTGGCTCTTTGAGGCCATTAATAAAACAAATCTTGAAGAAGTCATCCAATAACCCTTCGATGTGATTAACAAGTTTCTCAAATTCAATCTGATAATCGCAATTGATGCCTATCTTGTCGAGTTTGGTGAGAGCTCATGTAAAGTTCTCGAGTGTCAAAGGAACAAACCTACCTAGAAGTAAGGATGCAAATGTTTTCCAATTAGGTTCATCATTTGAATTGAGAGACCAACGGTACTATTGAAGTGCTTCTTATTCCAAGTGAAAGGAAGCAATTAGGACTTTGTTGACAAAATAAGTATTGTGAAGGTTAAAATATTGTTATGCTTAATATATCTATCTAGTAGGATATTTATCATTAAACCATGGAAAATACAACTTAGGCTCACATGATGTGTGTGGAGAAGAGAAACTATTATTTAAAGAAGACTCCTTCTATAACTTGTTGAGGATAAGGCTATTCTATTGATTCAATCCATACATCATGTCGATTAACTCAGTGACCTGGGATTTCAATGCAATGGGTTCCTCCTCTATGATTTTTTTCCTTGTATGGGTGACTACCATAGCTAGTGTTTTTTTTAGAAGGGATATAAAAACATGTTTTAAGATAGTCAATAAAGCACTTTTTAATTAGGAATAAAATGTAAGGAGTAAAGGTACATTTACAAAAAAGTTGAAGTGGAAATAAATTGAAAAATTTGTCCAAGATGGACAAGGGAGAATAAAAGGGAAAGGAACACTATGAAAAAAATTTGAGGAAAGAGGAAAAAAATGAAGTTATGACAAAACCTAAAAAAAATGGGATTTGTGGCTAATGGAAGTGGAATTGAGAGATGGGACCTAAAGGAAGAAAAAGGTGCATAATGAAATTTTAGGTGTCATGTTAAATTTTGATGATCAATAGAGATAGAGATGGAGAGATATGATAAAAAAAATGAAGGGTCAATAGAGATAGAGATAGAGGTGTCCTGGAGAGAGATGGATTACTTACAAAGCATATGTGTCCATAATGAATAACACATTAATAATGCAAAGATAATGATAAGATATGGGTTCTAACATAGAAATTAAGGAGATAAATGAATACATATGTTGAAACTAACTAAATTGAAGGATTTAGAGGATTAAAAATGGTATAAAAACTACTTTAAGTGTTACAAATAGGATCCTAATGTGAAAAATCCTCATGTACAATAATACCCTACCATGGATAGTAACACTATGGTGCTAGTGTCCACTTATGGTGCCAGTGTCCTTTGTTTAGAAATTGTTATGAATTTCTTGGAGCACCTATGTTTGAGTCTACAAAGCCTATTATTATGTGATTAAACCCTGATTCACTTTTTGTGACTTGTTAAGAGTGATATTGTATATAAACCCTATATCTCTATGTGATTAGGGAATTTGACTTGGCACAAGTTATAAATATGTGGTGTTAGTAGGGTAGGATTGATATCCTTAATATAAAACTATGATTAGAGTTGCCTACATACCAATACTTTAAGGAGTGATCAAGCCTAATGTATATCTCCCTACCTAAGTACTGGTGCAAGTGTAAGTAAAGTAAGTATAAATTAAAGTTTGAGTGATTTGAGTGATGGTTGATACTATAAATTTAAGTATTCAAATCTTGGGAAGGTTTTAAATGATGTATGTATAAGTAGTATAGACTAGGGATTGATAACCTTGATTGTGTACAACTTATTCTAAGCTTGTATGTGTTATTTGCATCTGATTTCCATCTAGTGGATAAAGGGATGAAATTCATGTATATATAATGATCTTGTGCTCCATGGGGTTTGAAATAGGTCTAAGATGACCCTAGGTGATTTATGAATTAAAAATATATCCATTAGAGCTCAAAAGATGGGAAATCACAATAGTACCCAAATAGGACAATAACATTATGGTGTTATTCTTCACTTATGGTGCTAGTGTCTAGTGGTATAACTTAAGGCGCTAGGGGCTTGTATGCCTACAAAAGGGTTTGGAACTAATTTTGAGATGTCTATGGATGTGTGTAATCCACATGAAATTTAGATAAGTGTCTAAATAGTAATTAAGATAGGTCTAGGGATATAAAATGGTGGTATTAAGTAACACTCTCAATAGTCAAGTGCCATTTTTAGATGATTACATTTACCTCCTTTAATATATAAATTCAAAAAAGTGAAATGACTACATTGAAGGATAAAGAAGCATACCTGGACTTACCTATGAAGCAAGGTCCATGAATTTAGATTCAAGTATGTGAAGTGTGCTCTATTTCATGTCCTTTAAATGAAACATGCATAGATCAATCCTTATACTAAACTCTAAACCCTAAGCCCTAAAATTATTTGGATTTACCAAGAATTCCCAAAGTTAACACATATCCCCTTTTCAAAGGCATGATGGTGTAATCCCAAAAAATTGGGATCCTTTCTTATGAGGAGCAAGTTTCTTTTAGTAACATAATTTTCTCCACAGTTACTTCATTTTTAGTGTTGCTAGATCTACATTTATCAGAGTTTTACATCTAGTGGATATTCTAGTTTCATGGAATTTCTTCCAACTTTGGTGTCACTATGTATTTAGTATGCTCAGGGACTTGGGTTTGGAGCCTTTAATGATGGGCTTACTTTACTAATTAATATTTCTAGCTTTTAGGACCCACTTTCTGATGTATTATCCTTAAGGAACTATGAAACCACTTTTGATGGGCTATGTTTATGCCTTGTTAATTTGATTATTTCCCTCACATTTAATACATCTCCATTTTCATGTAACTTCCCATATTTAATTTCTTTAAGGATATGTATTTAATTATTTTTAAGGTAGGTGGGTTTATTATTTAATAGGTTCTATGGGGCCTCATTCATTTAATTTTTGGGTGCCTTAGTACCTAGTATGCCCTATTTGGAAACACATCACACCCTCCCCTCCTTTTCTACAAATATCCTTTCCTAGGCTACTACTTCATCATTATTTCTTGCAGGATTATCAGACAAGGTTAATTCTGAATGAAGAGTGATGAGATTTGATGAAAATATTTTTGGAAGGCCATTGTTATTTAATATTACATAGAAATGATGATAGTGAGTAGCATTGTATATATGGAATAAAGGAATTTTTCACCATTCTATTTCTTTTTTGATCATTTCTCTTCATATGAGCTACCAATGAATATAATTTTTTTCAAATATTCAAGTACTAATTTTTTATTTTTTATTTTGTAAGTATTTAGACACTATTTTTTTTAAATTTTTATGAGTATTCAAGAACTATTTTTTTTGAAATTGGTTTCTTTGGGTTTCTATTGCCAAAATCCTATCCACAATTTTGCATTTACCACTGTACTAATATGAAGCTAGTTTTTCTTGGTTACTCTTGTCAAAAGTCTATCCGCAGGTTTTTAGCTACCATTGTGCTAATCTAGAAATGGTTTTTTTGGATGTTCCTATCAAAATTTTGTCTATAGGTTTTCATTTACCAATGTGCTAATCTAAAACTAGTATTTCTAATAATAATATTAAAAAAATGATATTTTTGATATGGTCCCCAATTTTTTTGGCTACCTAAAGGTTTTAAGAAATCTCTCTAGCCACCAATGTTGTCTGAATGAGTACCAATATCCATAAATTGTTGGCCATCGATTTATCCCTAAATTATAGATCTTAGTTTACCTCACAAGTGGAAACTAGTCCATCAAGATGTGACCATTATTCTTTTTGTTGGCAGGTCCTTTGAATGGGCCACCTACTTTGAGGTTCTTATGGTACTCCTCACAATGAGTTTTAGGAATATAGGCCTAATTTATTCCCAAAGTTATGCAAAGGGTTATTTTAACCTTATTCAAAGATATAAGTGAAGATGTAAATATATATATATATATATATATATATATATATATATATATATATATATATATATATAGTGAAAAATAGTTTTTTATAGTGCAACTCCTAAAAATCCACTGCTATAAGGGAAAAAATTTGCAAAATATAGCTACCAAGGAAAGTGCTCTGATACCAGATGTGATGAACCTATTGCACAAATTTACAAACTATAGAAAATAATGGAATAAGAAAAATAACTTCAAAAATTAACTCAAAATAATTAAAATATTTTATATTGATTGTAGGCCACTTCGAGGGGGTGACCCCTTTTGAGCAAGCTCAATATAATAATATTCATCAATGCCTTCATTGAGCGACTTTCCATACATGTGGGTTAATTTAAATATGCCAATGAAATATTAATTCTATTTTATCAACTAATACTTCCCATGCATGTGGGATAATTCAAATATACCCAATATATGACTTAAAAAGTATATGTGCCCATAGTAACTAATACACTAATAATGCAAAGAGAAGGGTAGGGCATAGGTTCCTAATATAGAAATGAAGGAGATAAATGAATACTTTGATATAAACTGACTAAGATGAAGGATCTAGAGGCTTAAAATTGGTACATGATCTAGTTTAAGTGTTGCAAATAGGATCTAGGTGTCAAAAAACTTCATGTACAATAACACTTTACTTTGGACAGTAACTCTATGGTGCTAGTGTACACTTATGGGGTAGTTTCATCTATATAGTAACTACTATGAGATTTTAGGAGCACCTATGTCTGAGTTTGTGAATCTTTTTCCTATATGGAAAAACCCTAATTCACTTTTTATGACCTATTATGAGTTATTTTGTACAAAAGCCCCAAACCTCCATGTGATTAGGGAAATTGACTTGGCACAAGTAATAAATTTGTGGTGTTAGTAGGGTGGGTTTGACATGCTCAACACCCCACTATGATTATATTTACCTACTTGCAAATACTTTGAGGAGGAATCAAGCCTGATGTATATCTCCCCACCTAAGTACTGGTATAAGTGTAAGTAAAACTAGTATAACTAAAAATTTGACTGATTTGAGTGATTTTTAAGACTAAAAATTTAAGTATTATGAGATTTGAAATGTTTTAGATGATGTATTTATAAGTAGTGAAAAATAGGGATTGATAACCTTGATTGTGCACAACTTGTTATGAGCTTATTTATGTTGTTTGCATCTAATTTCCATCAAGTGGATAAAGGGCTAAAAGTCATGTATATATAATGATCTGGTGCTTGTGTGGGGTTTGAAATAGGTCTAAGTGCACCTTAGGTGCTTTAGGAATTAGAAATATATACATTGGAGCGTAAGAGAGGGGAAAACACAATAGTGCCCAAATAAGACAATAGCATTATGGTGTTATTGTCCATTTCTGGTACTAGTGTCTAGTGGTAGAACTTAATGCACTAGGGGATTGCATGCCAAAGGAAGGGTTTGGGACTAATTTTTATATGTCATGGGATGTGTGTGAAGCACATGAAAACTACATAAGTATCTAAATAAGATTTAAGATAGGTCTGAGGCTAATCTATGAAAGGGTGGTATTAAGTAACACTATTAATAGTCAAGTGCTATTTTTAGATGATTAATTTTACCTCCTTTACTATATAAATAAAAAAAAAGCTAAATGACTAAGATGAAGGAGAAAGAAGTGTACCTAGACATACCTATGAATCAAGGTCCATGAATTTAGATATAAGTATGTGAAGTGTGTTCTATTGCATGTCTTGTAAATGAAACATGCATAGATCAATCCTTATCCTAAAAACTAAACCCTAAATCCCAAACCCTAAACTTCTTTGACTTTTCCAAAAATTCCCAAAGTTGGTACATATCCCCCTTTGGAAATTATGATGGTGTAATCCTAGGAAACTAGGATCCTTTCTTATGAGGATCAAGTTTCTTTTTGTAACATATTTGTCTCCATGGTTGCTTCATTTTCAATGTTGGCAAATATTCTAAATTTAGTGGAGCTTCTAAATATAGTGGATCCTCTACTTTAGTGGCCTTCACTCCAAATTTAACATCAATATGTATTTATTATGATTAGGGACATGGGTTTGGAGCCTTTAATATTGGGCTTACCTTAATAATTAGTTTTTCTAGCTTTTGGGCCCCACTTTGCGATGTATTATCCTTAGGAAATTATGGTTCCATTTTTATGGGTTATGTTTATGCCTTGGTAATATAATTACTTCCCTCATATTTAATGCATCTTCCTTTTCAAGTGGATTATCATATTTAATTTCTTTAAGGACATGTATTTAATTATTTTAAGGTAGGTGGGATTAATATTTAATAGGTTATGTGGGGCCTCATTCATTTAATTTTTGGGTGCCTTACTACCTAATATTCTCTCTATGGAAAAACATCACACCTTCACCTCCCTTTCTAAAAATATCCTCTCCTAGGCTAATACATCATCATTCTTTCTTGCAGATTTAAAAGACAAGGTTAATTCCAACTGAAGAGTGGTGAGATTCCATGAAAAGCTTTTTGGAAGGCCATTGTTATGTAATATTGTATAAAAATGATGAAAATGAGTATCATTATATATGTTAAATAAAGGAATTATTTTCCAATTTATTTCTCCTTCTTCTATTTCATTTTTAATCCTTTCTCTTCATATAAGCTACTAATGCATGTAATTTTTTTTTAAAGTATTCAAGCACTAATTTTTTCTAAGTATTTAGGCATTATTTTTTTTATTTTTCTAATTTTTCAAGCACTAAAAAATATCTTTTTTCTAAAATTTGTTTCTTTAGGTTTCTATAATCCAAAAATTGTGCGTAATTTTGCAATTACCACTGTACTAATCTAAAACTAGTTTCTATGGGTTGTTCTTATCATAAATCTATCCAAAAGTTTTCAATTACCACTGTGCTAATTTAAAACTATTTTTTTTTAATATGTTCCTATAAAAATTCTATATGTAGGTTTTCATTTACCATTGTGTTAATTTGAAACTCATTTTTACACTGATAATATTTAGAAACTAATATG